>PVJO010015041.1:22462-46464 GCA_004026905.1 Hystrix cristata
GTTGCTGGAGCAGTCATCTCCACTGGGATCCGCTGGGCATGTTGCTTCACCTTGCTGGGTTTGACTGGGGGCTACAGATGTGTTCCTGCAGGGTTGAACCGACAGTAGTTATGTAGAAGAGGTGCACTGCATGGAGATAGCAGAACCATGAGAACAAGCCCAACCACACAAGTGTCTGTCAAGCCTTTGACTACATCGCATCACTACCATTATATTGGCTAAAGCAAATCCCGTGGCCATGCTTAAAGCCAAGGGACAGAGAAGTGTGTTTTAACCATGAAGGTGAAGGTGGAGTGGAAATGAATATTTATGGACAACTATCTACCACAAAGACATAATAGAAGTGTGTTCTTCCCCTGTGTAACTCCACAGGGTACATTATATTAGGCTTTAAAGCTAGAAGGGGAGGAGATAAACTTACTACCTAGAGCAAGATTGCTGTGAGATGAAACAATATTCATACTCAACAGAGTGTGGAAATATTCCAATTCCACTGAAAATTCCCATCATGCGAGTTAGAGGTTGTCAGGCTTGCCCTAAAAGGGTTCATTATTTCTTTCTACGTGTTGTATCCAGAGTGGCCATAAGCGGCTACCAGGTGAGTATTAGTACCTGATTTATGATAATGTGGACCAAGTGGTTGAGCATACAAATCACATAAAGATCAGACATAAAATATATAATTCAGTCATTCATGAATTTTCTACAAGAGTGTAACTTCTGATACAGATAACAGCATAAATGTTTAACTTCTTGCTATGCAGAAGTGATTCTTTATTCAACCTCCACTGTTATTAATCACTATTAATAAATCTCTGGTTTTACCTTCCAGACTGGAGGTTAGAAATCTTCCAAGAGGTATTCATGACTCTCAGTGTTAGGCCCCAGCGCTAAGCTTTAGAGAAGTTTTCTCAGAAAAGCCAGTGATTTGCTTTTGCTAATAACATTTTTCGCTTTCTCCACCTTCATGCAAGTTTCTATGTGACCACAAAGTTTTTATCTCAGAGATACCCTCAGAACAACAGTCTTAAAATATTTTAGACATCTTGTTGACTTGTGGATTTTAAATTGAAATACAGTTTTCTGGCTTGTCGTGAAATACCAGAGATCTGGCTGCTGCTGACCTGTGTGTGTGTGGATTTGGCTCCTGCCTGGGCCCCAGTGATGCTGCCCCCTGCAGGCTGTGCACATACATGTCCCCCTTCAGCCAAGGATGCCCTGTTTACAGAGCTGGCTTGGCCTCAGAGGGACTTCTGCACTTCAGCTGCTGCCATCTTTGCATGAATGATGGGCTGTCTCTGACCATGTAATTTTTCTCTGCGCACCGCTTCCTCTCTGCCAAGAGAAGTGGGATTGATCGGTCTCTTCCCTCCATCTCTGCGGGGCTCATTCCAGTCCCATCTATCCTCATAGGTGAGAAGGCTGTTCCCTGTGTCAGCATAAAAGCTAGCAGTGGCTGCTTTGCAACCAGAAAAACATCGCCCTGGCCGTTATCCAGCCATCTTACCAC
Source organism: Hystrix cristata (assembly GCA_004026905.1). Lineage (NCBI taxonomy): Eukaryota > Metazoa > Chordata > Mammalia > Rodentia > Hystricidae > Hystrix > Hystrix cristata. The sequence goes on from PVJO010015041.1 coordinate 23,973, forward strand.
CCACCCTCCTCTGTGGCCTCTAATTCTCAGCACGTTTCAAATTAGACTCTCAAGTCTCTGCAGATGATTCTCTACCCTCCTGCCTCCAATTTACATTAAACAGTTTCTTAAAGTGGAGTGTTTTCTTTAGGAGACATTTGGAAAACCACAATTTTTAAGCAAATTATACACTGACTTTTTTTCATATCTACTTCACAAGTTGTTTTCCCCTTCTGAAGATGTCTAAAAAGTTCCCTACTGACTAAGGAAGGGCTTACTAGCCTCCTCTTGTGACCCTTTATGCTTTCTTCAAGCTGTAACAACCTCTCAGTCTTCTTTTAATTAATTTCCCAAAATGTTCCAGTTGAGTACCTGAGGATTTCAAGGTGGACTCAAGAACAATGATAAATATAGAAGCAGCACATCTCGGCTGCCAACTAAATTCTCTCTTAATCACCAAGTGAAAGACCAAATCAATATAATTTTAAGAAAGACTGAAACAGATAGCAAAAGGTTAGCATTCTGTCTTGCCTGAAAATGGAGGAAATTATTTTTATTCTGTAAAAACCTGCACGTGTGTCTGTGGCCTGCACTTGCTCATGGCTTCACCACGCAGGAGCGTGCTGTGAGGAAACTAGAGGCAATTCCAGAATCCCGGTCTCTTGACGTGGAAGCCCCCAGACCCCTCTAGGCAGAGGCACAGCTTCAGCAGAGCAGACTTAATGTAGCTGTTTAAACACGTCCCGTGCCCCTGAAGAATCTATTTCTGGCTCTCAGCTTCATTATAAATGTCAGGACATGATATAGTTATGGCTAAAAAGGCACTTTCATTATAAGTCCCTCTTCCTAGATACTTGCAGTTTTCTGAATAAATTACCCTTTGGGGATGAAACTTCTCTGCATAGAGGTAAATTGGTGTGGAAAGCCTGACAAAATCCAGGTTGTCTTTCCTATCGGTGAGCTGCAGCACCAGCGTATGGGAAATAAATGCTGATTTACGTTCGGATGGAGGCAGCCGCTGACCAAAAGGTAGGACCTTCCTTTGGGGTAGGCTCAGCGTCTGCAGTCTCACGGTCAGCTTTGCGATTCATTCAGGTGTGAGTTGAGAGAGAGGGAAGGGGTCCAAGGAAGGGGGGAGTAGGCACTCTGCTGGAGGGCAGAGTCCCCGTCCTCTGCTGCTGAGGGCTTGGGGGCAGGGCAGCTGAGGTTCAAGGTCATTTCCTGTAAGGCCAGAGTTAGTGCTTGGAATCTCTGCTTTTGTGGGGATGCTCAGGGCTGTTAGCTATGTGAAAGTGTGCAGGAGAAAGAGTTGAGCTCAAATACCGATCCATGAGGACAGAAAAGGGGTCAAGGTCAGGAGCCTAGAGTCAGGAGTTGAGATTTTGGGAAATGAAACTAGAACAAAATCCAGACAGGTAAAGTGTCGCTGAGTGGGAAGGGCTGTCTTGGGCCAGCACCTGAGCTTGTTGGTAGGTGCAGACTTTGAGCATTCGTTCCAACAGGGCCGCCGGCAATGAAGGAAATGTAGAAAACCAAAGAAATTATTTTAAAGGCCAATTTCCATGACTGGGAATGTGAATGCCCGGACATCATGTCTTTGGTGGAACTTAAACATCTTGTCTGTCCCAAGAGACCCAACTCAGAGTGGACATTCGGAGACAAGTGGCCCACTGTGTCGTTGCCTAGTTCTTCAACTGTCTTGTCTTTTTGGTTTTGGATGGCAATTTTTGACTTCTGTACAAGACAGGGTTCAAACAATTAGTAATGATGATTGCCCCATATAAACCATCCTCAATGTTTTGAATTAAGAAAGATTTTTTTTGGCAAAAGCTTGGATGTCTGAAAACTCCTCCCCTACTCCTAACCCGAGTAGATGTAGAGACACTTCATGATGGCTCGCCTTCCACATCACCCCCGTTGCTGTGCGTGAAGAGCTTCCTTCTGCCAAAAGAGAAAACTTACTTCTTTCACCCTCCAGGCTCTTATTTCTTCTGTATTCTGTCTCCTGTCTTGCCTGCATATGTGGGTAAACGGTAAATGCCTTTGACATGTTTGAATAGACCTGTGTTAGGAATGAATTTCCAAGGCTTTTAAAAATCACCCACTGAACAAGTAAAAGTCGTCTTTCTCACCCTGATAGAGATTTTCCAACTTTTTAATAAGGCATCAAGGTAGAAAATAGGGTGTACTTCAGGCCACTGAACTCATAATGAGCACTCAAGGATTTTTTTTCCTGGCACATTTATAGCCCAAATAAACCTTTTGGCTCCCCAAGCATTCTGTAAAAGTTGACTTATTGGATCTTTGCAATCTTTGCAGGAAGTGGAGGAGGCAGCCCCAGCGAGGTTCTGCCTCTCCAGGGTCCAAGCTGCAGTCTGACATTTCCACCTCTGGACTGAACTCAAACAACAATAATGGAGCTCCTTGCCAAAGAAGCAAGAAAAAAGATTAGTTGGGCAAATGCTCCCATAATTACACTCAAAGTCCTCTTTAAAACAGGGATTATTTAAACTATATGATTTTGAGAAAAAGGGAGTGAGAGATTGATGGAAACGTTTAGATCTTGCTTACACTGAAATCCTCTAGAAAAAATCCAGGGATAGAAAATACAGTTTCCTTCTTTTTTCAAAGACTGACATAAATGACTTTCTCTTTCAGCTTCAAGTTGCTGAGGATTTCTGTGGTCATGAAGGTCGGTTCCAAGAAGCACAATGGCGTTACCGGACCATGCTAATAAGGGCATAAATACCTATGCTTTTTCCACCTGCCGTCCAGTGTTCAATCTGCACAGTAAAACCCATTCAATGCTTGAGGCCCTCTTGATAGTCCATGGAAAACACTAATCCAAGTAATAACAACACCACGCCAAAGGGACATGGTTTTCCTGGTGACGCCAGCGCAGAACAGCTTCTCCTACCATTCTGGTTTCTCCACGGATCATGCTCATTAAACATGGTGCCTGCTCCTGGAGCATTTATACTTTCGCCTACAGAGTCCAATCCATCCCTGAGGACCGAGCTCCATTCTCTTCCTCCTTGCTACGGTTTGGCTATGGTTTCCCTCCCTACAGGGCACATGTTGGAGGCTCAGTCTCCAGTGTATGGCATTGACAAGTAGTGGGCCCTTCAAGAGATGAGACCTAGCAGGAGAGAGTCTGTGCCGTGAGGACGCATGAGACCCTCACCAGAAATCAAGCACGTGCTGGCACCATGACCCAGTGTTTCCCAACCTCTAAAACCATGAGCCAGAACAAACCTCTTTTCTTTACCCCACTCTAGGATTTTTGTTACTGCAAAAGAAAGCAAGCCAAGATGTCACTTTTGTTAAATGTAGCTTCATCTCGCCTTGTTTTTCTGTTGCAGAGTGAAATTTGTTGAATACGAGAGATTCCCACTAGGCTTCATCCTGCCAAACTGAGCTCACACTGTCCCAGGAAGGAGAACATGCCAGTCCCGTGTTCACTATGGCTGTATGTGCAGAAGATGGGCACTGGAGGAAGTGGGCCACCCACAGCCCTTTCCATCTCTCGTATGTGGATCTCCCTTGCTTCCCGATTAACACTCCCACTTCCTTTCCAGAGTGGCCACAACATTCTGGCTGGCTCTAAGAGGCTTTGAAGGCAGATACTGCTTAAGGCACACTCCAGAGAAAGTCTTTGTGCCTGCATCCAGTCAGTCTTAATCTTTACTTTAACTCAAAGAACATAAGCACCACCCAAACGAACAGTCCTGTGTCTTAGTAGCATTTAACAAATCTTTGCTGAGTCTATGTACATAAGAATCCATCAATCACTGCATACATCACTTCACGGGCATAAGGAGGTGAGTAGGAAGTGGACAGGAAGAGGATACGAACATGACTAAATCATGGTGGCTGCCTCCACGGAGCCTAAATAACGCAGTGCAACCAATGTAAGTCAGACTATTATATACATCTTAGTAGAATTATCATGCATCCCAGGGGTGGGAGAAACCCACTCTTATTGAAAGCACTACTTAGAGGAGGTACCATTTTTGGATATTGAAAGATGAAGGGACTATAACAGGTAGCAATGGGGGAAGTGAAAGAAATCAGGCAAGTAACACATAGGGCCCAAAATGGGCAAGGCGGGTGGGCACCAATGAGAAATCCTTATGTGTAAGATCTTGGGCCGGTAAAAGAAAAGCAGCAGTGAAAAACAGGATATAGAGAAAAGTCGGAGTCCAAACATGGAGACTCGAGGGGCCATCTGGCCATGAATCAGCCTACCTGTCCTCACACAAACGTCCTTGGCTGAGGACCTCCCAGCTCCCTGCATCATTTGAGGCTTAAATCCTGACATTGGAACTGTCCAAAGTTTATACTTGTTTTCTTAATCTCCCTGCTGCTTCATTTCCTGCCTTATAGAGGAATAAGCTCCACATGCTCCTTCCCTCATTCTCCCCTAAAATATAGACAGCTATATTTTAAAGCAATTAAAAATACTGAGAAAATTGGCCTGTTTAACCTTGGATTATTCCATTTACAGCAGGCATTATTTGTTCATAAAAACCCAAGTAGAGTTAGCCCAGTGGTTAGAGTGCTGGCCTTGCAAGCACAAGGCCCTGAGTTCAATCCCCGGTACCAACAAAACAAAACAAAACAAAAAAACACCCCTGGAAAATCATATAAACCCAAGTTGCTGCCGTATTTCCCTTACTTTGAGTATTCTTTAACATTTCTCATGAAGTAGATCCTCTGGCAATGAATTGTCTCAGTTTTGGTTTCCCTCATCTCTCCTGCACTCTTGAAAGATATTTTCATTGAGTGTGGGATCCTGGTGCCATTCCACTGCCTCTAGCTTTCGTGGCTTCTGCCTAGATGTCTACCATAACACTTACCTTTGTTCAGCTCTGGGTGATGTCTCTGTTTGTTCTCTGTCTTCCCCCAAAACTTTCCTGTTTTGTTACGTTTTCAGTTATTGAATCTGATACACCTAGCAGTGTGGCGTTTTCTGGGCTTCGTGAATCAGAGGTTTGTTGTCTTTCATCAGTACTGGTAAATCCTCATCACGATTCTCAATACTTTTGTGGTAGACATCGGGGATGTCCTTGGTTCCTCTCCTTGTTTACTCCATGGAACCGTCTCTCACTCCAGCTGCTCTAGCCTTTCTTCAGGAGTTGACAAATGAGGTCAGTTTTCAGTCTGCATTGACCTGAATACTCAAAGGGGAAGCAGATATACTTTATTTTGCTAGCGGTATAGGAACCATGTAAGATTTTTGAGTAGGGGGAAAACTTAGTCATAATTGTACTTTGAGAGGAGGTAACTCTGAATTCAGAAGGAAAGAAAATGGGCTAAAATTGGCAGAAACCAAAATCCAAGAAAATGGTTAAGACCTTGGCCTTAACACAATGGTCTAGGTGAGGGTCAAATCACAGGGGATGTGGGCACAACCTGACCCTGGGAGAGACTTCAGGGTGCAGGCTTGACAGGATTTTCCAGGTTAGTAATGAACTACTGCTATGCAGAATACTAACAGGGATGCTGAGAAGTGTGACATGGTTGAGGAAGTACAGAAAACCTTCCTTTGGTGAAGTTAAACAGGTTTCTAAGTTGTGGGACTTCTCAGAATCTTTACTACATAATATACTCTGAACGCCTCTGGAATGGGTATAATACACAGTCCTGAACTTATTGACCAAAGAGTGCTGTTCTTATCACACCTGCAGGACATATTCTGTGTTTCATGGAGCATCGGCTTGGGAAGTACAGTTCTGCAAAACACCCTCATACAGTATTAGGGAGCTGGGGAGGTGGGGCATGAGAGAGGGAAGACAGGGTTGGCCACACTCTGAGGGTTTTATCCTGGGTAATTAACTGGATGGTGATGTCAAAACAAAGGTGAAAACATGAGCAGTGTAGCAGGCTTGGAGGGAAAAAATGAGAAATTCGCTTTGGGGCATGAAAATACAGATGCTGAAAGAAGAATGGCTCTTTGATATTTCCTGCAAGAGTGATTCATCTCTGCATAGGAAATTTCCAACTTACTTAATAAAAAATAAACCTTGCATCGTCCAAGAGCATTAACCACAGCAAAAATCTATCCGCAAAATGAAAGCTGGACTCCAAAGACTTGGTCTTAAGTTTTAAGTCCCTTTGCGCTTGGAACTCTCTGTGGTGCTGACGCTGAGACCATTGTGGCCTTGGGGAAGACTCTGCTCGCCCTTAACTTACATCTCTGACCCAAACGGGAAGCTTGGCCTTCCCACTAACACCCAGTAACTCGGCTCAGAGAGAGCTGGAATTTTACAAAGACTTTGCCTTAACAAAATGAAAGTATTTGAAAGAAACTGATAAATTTCCCTACAAACTATTACTTCCTCAACTTCCGTTTGGGGCCTAATTAGTCTTCCTTCTCTGTGAAGACCATCACTTCCATCAATCAGGTGTAACCTGAGAAACAAGTCTGCCTCCAAGTCTAAATTCAGGAATGTGATGGTCAGCGAGTAACATGGTGAGTGCCTGACACACAGCACACACTCAATTAACACTGTTCAATTAAACCAAATGTTGCTTAGAGCGAAGCAGAGCTTTGTTTTCCCGCTACCAGAAGCATGTCTTCTCCACTACAGTCTGCTTGACAAGGACTGGCCTTGTCCCCCTGTGACTGACAGAAATGGCTGTCCCCATCTCCACACACATAAGGCGCAAATCGTTCCCGCAGGATTCCGTCAGAGACAACACCTCTCTTCCGAGGCACGTGGCTGGCTGTGGTTGGCTGTCCTCTGAACCCTGTGATTTTCGGTGCAGGATTTAACTGGATGATGACATCAAAACTGAGACAAAAGCCTAAGAACATCAGCAGACTTGTCTTTCTGTGCCTCCCTTGACGGGGTTGACGTCACCTGCAGTGTGAAGGTGAGTGGGAAGGAAGGCGAAGCCACCAGGACCGTTGTGTCCTTGTGGCAGAAGTTCAGCAGCTCACGGAGTCTGGAGGCCCTTTCCTGTGAGCTTGGGGAGGTGAGGTTAGAGGGCCGCAGAGGAGGGAATGAGGAGACAGAAGGGGGGCGAGAAGAAGTGGGAGAAAAGTACAGAGCCAGTAAGGGGAGTGGCCCTTAGAAGTGGCATTTGCAATAGTATTTCTTTATATCAGACATTGCACATGGATATATGGATAATGTGGCACATACTGGAATGCTACTCAGTCATTAAAATGGATGAAATCTTGTCCTTTGTGGTGACATGGATGGACCTGGAGAGCGTAATGTTAAGTGAAATAAGCCAGGCACAGAAAGACAAATGCCACATGATCTCACTAAGTGTGTTCTCACTCCCCCTCCCTCCCCCCGTACAATATGGTTAACTCTGATCACTCTTCTCTGCAACAGTACACTAGAGCCCACGTCTGCTCTCTGGCTGTGTCTCCAGCCAATCTCTCCCCCGTCCCCTCCGCCCACCTTCTTCTGTGTCTGGTAACCACCACTCTACTACTTCCTCTATCCGACAAGCTTTTTTAGGTTCCACATGTGAATGGATTTATAAATCAAAACAGCTGGAAGGGAGGATTTTGAGTGTTCTCCAAGAAATGATCAATGTTTGAGATGGCGAGTAACCTAAATATCCTATTATATGTACAGAAACATCACACTGCACCTCATAAAGATGTGCGGTAATTATTTGCCAAAGAAGTAAACAAATGAATAAATAAATAATAAACAAAATACTTTTAAAAAGATGTTGCACACTGGCCATCCAGGCCCGACCTTGGCTTAAAGATGTATCTTAATTAGCTTGCACTGTTGGCTTTAAATTTGATCTATTGAGGAGATTACGTGTTTTTTAACGATCCAGATCCCCAGTTTTTCTTGAAAAGTGTGTAGAAGGAAGTTGCAGCGGTAGGCAGGCGCTCTCACATTGAGAAATCTGGCTGCAGTTCAGCACCGGCTGTACCCATGCCAGCTCGTGAGCCCGGCTTCACACAACCCTGCTGTGCACAGCACACGTGTGGACGCGTTCACACCTGGTCCACTAAAGTCACTGGTATCACTGCACCTCCAGGGAAGCACTCAGCTTGAGACCTGTGCTTTATACTACAGGAAAATGCAAAGTCTACCGGCCCGAGTCTAATCCTGGCTCAACCACTTACAATCTTGGGATCTTGTGAGATCTCTCTGTGGGCCTCAGGCTTTGTATCAGGGAAATGGGAGAATTGTATAGAAAAACTCCGAGGCCAGCCCTAGGTCTGATGATTATGCTGGTACCCCTCTGTATGGCCAAGAGGAGAAACTATTATTTAAAACCCAAGTGAATTCAGGCTGCATTTGCCTTGTAAGGGAGCTGCGCGGGAAGCTTCCCACTATGACCACAGGTCAGAAGGAAAGCACTGGACCCACTGGCTGCGTAAAGGATGGTTAGAGCTCAGCCAGGGTCTAGATCAGAGAGGGCCGAATGCTTCTGAATTAAAAAACAAACAAACAAACAAACAAAAACTGGAGAAATCGAATTAGCAGAACTGGCTAAAGATTTCAGCAAGATGAGTGTCCAATGTTCAGTGTGCTGCTGTCTGTGTGTTAGAAGAACACTCTCCAGCTCCCTACCCTAGAGGAGGGGCTTCGCAGAAGTGGGAAGTTTTGTAGGAAACTAAAGAAGGGTCTGAGATCCTTTGGATCCCTGAGTTCTCCTAGTACAATACATGGCCATCTTCCACGCCAGAAGTGACTGGGTTCAGGACCCCCTGACGGTATCAAAATCTGCAGATGCCCAAGTTCCTCACACAAAACGGCACAGTATTTACATATAACTTACACCCATCCTCCGATCTGGATTACCCATAATATCTCATGCAATTCAAATGCTATGTAAACATTGTTGTACTGTATTGTTCAGAGAATAATGACAAGAAACAAGTCTGTACACATTCATTACAGACACAGCTGTCTTCGCATAACCACAAAGTCCAGGAACAGATGTGTGAAAAATGCTCAAATGATGTTGAGTGCTGGAGGGAGACTGAGACCTATAACGTGGTAGACATTAGTGAGTACGCAGCATAGTACTTAGCATGCGGTAAATGCTAGTTCTGCTTTTTGGGACTTTCTGGAATTTATAAAAATTTTTTTGATTAACAACTGGTTGCATCCATAGATGCAGAACTCACAGATACAGAAGGTAGACTAAAGTCACTGTTCTCACAAGTCAGGAGGCAGCACACAAATGTAACCCAGTGGGAGGCACAGGAGCAGACAGGGTGGAGAGAAAGGAGTGAGCCCACCCTACCCCCATCCTCCTGTCCTCAGAGTCTAGGCAGAGAATAGGGTTCCCTCTACAGGTGGGGTGGGACTGGATCCACAGCTGGGTGTGTTATTCTGTCCTCTCATCTGCTCCCATTCTGAGGTATACTTAGGAGGACTCTTCTCCCTCAGACACAAAGTGGTAAGAAACTCACTGCTTGGTTTTCTTGGGGGCATCATGAAGGGAAGCTCCCGGCAGACAGATCCAGGGGTTCTTCTCAGACCTTCCTTCTCAGGGGAGCTGAGAGCTGACTGGAGGCCTGCAGGGGCCCCCTGGTCCTGCCCAGCAGCCTTTGTGGAGCTCCTGAGGAGGCTGCCAGGGGCCTGCGTCCAAGAATCACTGTGTGCCACAGCTCTTTCCACACCCATCCTTACTTTTCAAATCTCCAGCCTCACCCAGAGAAACACCAGCAGAAAGGCCACTTTAAACACAAAAAAAGTTTTCAAGAGGGAAGAAGTTAGTGATGGTGTGCGTGTTTGCTGTGTTCTTTACAGTACATTTTCGCATACTGACTCCTGTCATTCTTAAGCCCCAGCCACCAAGGGCAGAAACAGTGATTTCCAGCTGAAACATGAGTGTGCCCAGAGGGGCAAGCAGAGCAGAGCTGGAGACCTGGCAGGCAGTAGTAACCTGCCATCGTGATGCGGTGGATTGGTCTTGCGGAGGCTCGCCGCTCCTTCAGCAGTTTCCCCGGCCTCCTAGAAGCTAAAACCCTCTCCTGGCACAGCCCTGATCCTTCCCCATCCAGACAGTTTCCTGGCTCTGTGGCCCGGGCTGCATCGTGGGACATTCTAGCACAGCTGTCTGTTTCTGTGCCTCCCAAAGCATGTGAGGACTATCCTGATCAGACTGATCCATTCATTCAAGTAGCAGTGCTGGGGATGAAACCCTGGGGCCTGTGTGTGCAGGCATATGCTCTGCCACTGAGCTGCCCTCCACACAGATATATCTCTTGAGCATCCTCTACCTTCTAGCTTCTGGGAGAAAGCACCGAGTAGAGGAGACGCAGTCTCTTTTCCTATTGAGCTTACAGCCTCACAGACATTACATGGCTAATTAGACACTTTACTATTTAGTACAGTTATTACTAGTGATCTAAAGAGCTACTGGGATATGAGGAAGCCTATGAAGTGATGGCCAGGCCTAATTTGGGGTGTCACTGAAGGTTGCTCTTAGGAGCTACTGTGTTTCATTAAGCCAAAGATGTTACCAACTGCAACATCTGCTATTATATGTACCATCAAGAAGGGAAAAATACTTGCAATTAAATATGACAGGAGGTTTTCTTAGGACTTACAGTATTCAGTTCATTTGTAGTTTGGCATAGATTTCAGTTAAATATTATTTCATACACAGCTAAGAAAGAAAATATGAGCACCATAGATATATTTCTAAGGAATTCTAGAGTTTCTTTATACTAAGCCCATCTAATCGCTTTCAAGGCAGAGTCGCGGGTGCCCTGGTTTTTCCACGTAGCATCATTCTCTGCACCATTAACAGCATCGACAATATGATATTCCTTAAAGGAATCCATAAAAGAAGTAAGAGCTATTGGCGCTGTGCTCTTAAGCCAAACACGCGATTTTGTGGAGCTGACCTTTTCTTGGCCCGGCTTGGGGAATGCTGCTTAGTGGACCTGACCCACCTGCTCCTCCTCCACACTCACACCACAGCCGTTTGCTTCCTGGGGATCACGAGGGGCCCCCACACTGTCTCCAGGACTTGCTGCCAAACCAGTAACTGCGTCTTGCAAGCTTTGAACCAGCACTGTTGATGTGTTCTCAGACACAGACAGTTAAACCCTAACAGCTGCTAACCAACGGCCTATACCAGTGGGAGCACCCCAATTTGAGGCAACCCAACTTCAGAGATGTTGACAGGTGGAAAACACGTTTGAAAACAATAAAACATGGTAGTTTCTGAGATTTTGCAGATGAGTAAGAACTATCAAAGCATAAAGAGGGTTTTGAAGAGAAGGACTGCCTTTGTCACTTTTTTTTTGCTGACACGGAATGCTAGACACCCTCAAATTAAAGGAGAGATTTATTTTGGCTCCCATTTCTAGTCCATAGTTGTCTGGCTCCCAGGCAGGAGGGCGTGGTGGACAGGCCTGGGCTGAAGAAAACTGCTCACATGACGGTAGCCAAAAGGCAGGAAGAGAAGAGAGGAGCTGGGGAAGCCGGTGTGCCTCTCTGGTCATGCCCCAGGGACCAGTCTTTCTGCTTGGCTCTGATTCCTAACTGCAAGCCTGCTGTACCACCCCTTAATTCAATCACCTCCCCAAAGCTGCACCTGTGAGGCTCTTGGGGGACATCTAGCTATAGACCATAACAGGGACAATCCTTGCAAAGGCTCAAGAGTCTGGGGAAAGCATGGTGCCTTTCAGGAGATTAAAAATACTGGTGCTAGAAAAGAGGATTCTGGATGCTCTCAACATAAACACACAAAAAAATGATAAATGTTTGAGGAAATGGCTATGGTAAACACCTTGATTTGATTATTGTACAATGTATGCACATATTGGAAACGTCATGTCGTACTGCATAAATATGAACAATTGCTATGTGACAATTAAAAACAATAGCAACTGGCCAGGCATGGTGACCTGTGATCTCGGCTACTTGAAGGGCTAAGGCAAGACAATCACAAGTTTGAGGACAGCCTGGGTAACTTAGTGAGACCTTGTCTCACAATAAAAAAAATTTTTTTTGAAGTCTGTGCATGTAGTTCAGCGGTAAAGCACCCCTGCCTTTGATTCCTAGTACTCCAAATAAATAAATAATAAATAAATAAATAATCAGCAGCAACAAAAAATGTCAGTTATTTCTAACCAGGAAGAGAGGAGAGACAATCAGGAATGAAGCTAGCTGGTAAAGTGAGCCCAAGCTCATGCATGTCCTCGTAAGTCATGTTATGGATGTAGGATGGGATTTCACCCCCCAGAGTAATGGGAATCCATTTCCAGTGGGAAGTAACTATGGGAGGATGCAAGGAACATTCACTGAGAATCTGGGGAACGCAAATGCATGGCAGAAGATCAAATTCATGGCAGCCCCTGGGGTGAGCATGGTGGCTTTGCAACTGGAATTTGTGGCCAGATTCGTGATTGACTGATAGAGGATGGGGGGGTGGTGGACGACAATTCTGAGGCAATGTCCTGGATGCAGGCACCAGGCGTGGAGGCAGCAGACAGAGCAGCAGGACCAGGTTTGCATGGGAGCAGCAGTGGTCATTTCAGCCAAGGTGCATCTGAGAGACGCCTTGTACCCAGCAGAGTGCGCTGTCTGGAGTTCAGAGCAGAAGTTTGGGCTGGAGAGTGATCAGAGCGCACTTGGTAATGGAAATGGAGAAAATGTTGAGAAACGTTGAGCAAGACACATAGAGAACTCAAGGCTGCAGCTTGGGGGACTGCAGCATCTAAAGTTGGATGGAGGGCGCCAAGCTGTCAAAGGAGCTGAAGGAAGCAGAGCACAGTAAGAAAAGCCAGGTGAGCATCTCCTGAGACCAAGGGTGTGTGCTGGCTGAGATGTCCCTCATGGGTCCTTAGAACTCAGGACCCTAGAGACCCTTCTAGGATGTGACTTCTGTCATAGTTCCACTGTACCTTTTGCCTCATCCGTAGGCAAGATCAAGTCTTCTAATAGATCAAATCCATTTGCTTTTACATTTGATACACAGCTGTTCATATTCTCTCCATTTGGGCAGCTTTAATCCAGCTGTCAGCTGGCTCAGTCTTTAGGGTCCTATTTATAAAACTACTCAGTGCTCCTAAGAAAAGAGAAAGGAACAAGGAGGAGTGGATAGTATAAAGGACAAAATGAAGTGAGTGTTTACTGAGTACCTCCTCTTGCCCATTTATTATGTTTGTCTATTCCATGCAATACAGTGCCAGTGGGGATTATTGTCCCCATTTTATAGAAGGGTAGTGGGCTCAGAAAGGTTACTACTTAGGGCAAAGTCACACAGATAGGACTCTGTGGTACAGTTATATCTACCAACTCGTGGGGGCAGGCCATTGTAGAAAGCTCACGTGTGCCTGTGATGTGCAAGCATGTTTGCTCAAGGAAAAAGGGCTGTCGTGGAGGAAAATTCCAACCATTATAACAAGCAGTGACGGGTGACAATGCAAGTCTAAACGTGGCCCTGATGGATGACCCCCATGAATAAATTTGTTCCCTTTTCCTTCTTTAATTATAATGGTGGGTTAGATTTTAGTAGACATATCTGTGATGTGATGGATAAGTTGGTGGCAATTACAAGTGAGAAGTCCTCTCTGATAGGTCTGTTTTAATGGGAACACTGTTCGGTGGAGTTAGCGAGGACAGACCTATTTATTTCTCTGCCTCACTTGTTAGCTCCTCTCAGCTCAGTGGGAAACTGCTGTCTAATGTGGCCCAGATTCCCTCCAGAGTAACCAGGGTCCTCATAATTCTCATTACTGTGCCTCAGGTAGAGTGTGGGGAAGGAGGGGCCGACGGCGGGGGGACCCAAGGAGCTGAAACCATCCATCTCTGCTACCTGGAGGAAGTGCTGCTTCCTGCTAAAGAGTCTGGAAATTAACAAATGACAAATATTCCTAAAAATAGCCTAACAGTGCCAATTCCAGTCTCTCCGGCCTGCCAGCAGGCTGCCAAAGTATGAGCGGAGAAAGTGACTATGATCCATGAGGCTGCTGCTGGGCCGGACAGGCCGCGGTTTGACCGCGTGAACAGGTAGAGGGGAATGGCAGGTGTCTGGCTGCTTTGCTAGGTTGCTTTTACATGCAGATAATTGTTGCCACCTTGGTGTTCAAAACCACCAGCAGTGAGCGTAGGCTTTGCTCTGTAGGAACAGAGTGGGTGAGCACGTCGCCAACTCCAAAAGCATGTCTTTAGGTGTGGCACGTTGGTACCACTTAATGAAGGGCACTGGTATAATGAACTGTGACACAGTCATAGTTTCTTTTGTTCATGTTCAATGAAGCCCCCTTTGGTTGAAACTTGCCATATGCGAGGAAAGTGGGTGTAGGGTCAGGGTGTAGGGTTACCCCAAAGTGAGTATCATCTGAAATGCTTTTATCATCTGCCTGGGAGATTCCAAGGAGCATTCTGCCCTCTTTCTGACACACCGATATGTAAACACCAAGAAGTGTAAGTAAAGAGAAGAAGCTGCTGACCCAGTAGATAGATTTGCAGCCAAATGATTATGAGTCTGTCTTCTTTTTGTCAAAAAAACTTCTAACTCTGGAGAAGGTGTTGAGGAACAGGCGAACTCCACGTTCATGAAGTTGGTTTCTCTTCCCGAGAGCACAATTACCCGACGTTGCCTGGCCCTTTTAGAGTTAGATGGGATGAGTGGACGGATTCTTACTGACGGAAGGGGGCAGAGGCCCCAGGTCCCTGCCAGTCGCAGGCCGCTCAGGAAAGGCGTGTCTTCTCAACCTCTCTGCCTTGACCCTTGTCTGGCGGCCACTGCCGAGCTTACCGAGGCAAGGCCAGTATCGAAGATGGCCGCGCCTCATCCTGGATGAAGCCTGGATCCCTGAATGACTCTGGATCAAGGCCCACTGAGTCCATCCCGCGGGGCCAAAAGTAAGTCATGGACCAGGACCATGCCACATGTACTTCTGCAGTCGGCATGACGCCCCCAAATAACACGGATGTGCGGCCAGCACCAGGCTCTCTTCCGGGAGTCCTCTTCTTTCGCCCTCCTGCAGTCTTTGACAGCTTTACGAAGATCAGGCTTGGGTTTTGCTGTTGTTCCTTGTTTTTTTGTTTTGGTGAATTTATCAGGGACAAAGCACTTTGTCAAAATAATTATGAAGGGTCAATAAATTTTACAACATCCCAAACCAATAGAATGGTTTGATAATCATTCAAAATAAAAAAAAATTAGCTCAGGCCTAATGTGCCATCCATCTAAAATTATAGAGATTTATCTCAAAATGTCATCCAACATCTTAGAGCAACCGCTGAAAGTGCTCCTTGTCCTCTTCTGCATCTTCTTGTTCTCACCCTGGAACTGCCCGACATTCTGTATTGATTCTTTGGAATGTGTGTCCCCGTGTGTCCCCAATTTTTTCTCATGAAATGTCACACGCTGCCCTCTGACATTCAGCGTCTCCCAAACTCGGCGCCAGAGTTCCGCCTCTCTTCATAAAAACACGAACATGGTCTTTTTCCTAAAGCCAGATTTCTGAGAAATCCTTCACCACTTCTATTTTGATTTGAGTTTGTGGGCTTGGAATCAGAAGAGTTAGAAAGACAGAGGCCAGACTCCAGAGTATCTCTGCCTCTGTGGCTTCATTCGACTTCTTCCTGTTCCTGAAATGTCTTCTTCACGCTTCTCCACCTTTCTAAATCCTCCTAATCTTGTAAAACCTGCTTCACTAATTCCTTCCTAAATAAGGCTTATAAAATCTCCCACACAGAATTGCAGTAAGGTGAAATTTCCAGGAACACAAAGAACACAAATGGTTTGTTCTCGATTGTTTTCCCAGATCTTAGTACAGTGTCTGACATTTGTTAGACACTTAAAATTATCTACTGCACAAACTGATGACTTTGAAAGACTGAATGTATTTTGGGTTCTTGGCACCCCAAGTAAATGTGAATCATCAGAAAGAGTGGAAAGGAAAAGAAATTCATTCATTTGCTATGCTGTTTATACTACATAATTTAGCAATTAGGTATATTTGGTGCTCATTTTGACAATACACAGAAAAAGCAGAATTCTGTTTCTGGGTGACTGGGATCACATTTCTAACTCAACTTACTTATGGAGGGGGTCGTGATTACAAATCACAGCCTCCCCCTGAGCACAGAAGCAGAAAATCAGTGTTCGCATTAATAAGCATTGAGATGTGGCAGGATTCTCGTTTTCTTTCTCTTGTATTCTTTTTAAAATAGTAATATCCACTGATCTATATGACATCTGGTCTACATGGCACTCTGTGAAAACTATAAACGCTAAGTATGATAGGTAGAATAACACCCCACCCTGTTCACTGAAGGTTTCCATGTCCTAATCCCTGGATCCTGTGAGTATGTTCTGTTCCATGGTAAGGGAGAATTAAGGTTGTAGATAGGATGAACACTGCTAATCAGATAACCATAAGTAAGGAGATTATTCTGGATTATCTGGGTGGGATCAATCTCATTACAAGGGGTTTTAAATGAGGATGACAAGGCTGAAGTGGCTGCATCACAGTGACACTACACAAGAGAGTCCACCACCATCCCTGGCTTTGCAAGTGGAAGAGGGACCACAGCCAAAGGACATAGGCAGCTCTAGAGGCTGGAGGGGGCAAGAAAACAGCCTCCAGCAGGAACACAGCTCTGCTGTTATGGATTAGATCTAAAGTGTTCCTCCAAATTCTTCTGTGTTGGATCCTAACCATGGGGGCGCTATATGCATCAATGAATTCATGGTGGAATGCGCTATTAGAAGGTGGGGCATGGTTGGAGGTGAGTCATTGGGAATGTGACCTGCAAGTGTGTATTCCTGTCCCCAGATTTCCTCTTCTCTCTGCTTCCTGGCTGCCATGGGGTGAGCATCTTTTCCTCCACCATGCCCATCTGCCATCTTGTTTCTACCTTGGAGCTAGTCAACCATGGACCGAACACACGACCCAAAATAAACCTCCCCTTCTTTAAATTGTAAGTGTTATACATTTTCCTCTAATGATGGGAAAGTGGCTAAGACACATTGGTTCGTGTCCACTGATACTCTTTAGAACTTTTTTTAAAATTTTATTTTAATGGTACATTTTAGATGTACATAGTGATAATATTCATCATAGGGGATTTGTACCTGTACATGATTTATCTTGTTGCTTCTTTTTTGAGACTCTTTAGAACTTTCGACTTACAAAATTTTAAAATAATAAATCTGTACTGTGTTAAGACACTATATTTAGAGTAATTTATAATACTAGCCACAGGAAGCTCAAAACGTAGAATGAAAACATTTATTGTTCTTATTTTGTCATTTCTGTTTATTTTTCTGCCCAACCATTCCTGCTGGCAGAGATTGGAACTTGCATTTATTCAACATGGAATGATACCACACAGTAACAGGTGGCTGGTAAACAACAATAGGTTAAAAATACACACTGGATGACAACAAAGATGCTGTGTTGCTCAGTCTACCTACACTAAATTGGTGTTTTGCCAAGAATGTCTTGGTGATAAAAGGAAAGCTAGCAATTGGAATTAAAATGATCTCATAAACAATGTTCTCCTGTTGCCCAGTGGTTTAGGGTCCCTGGATCTTGAAGGCAGCATCTAGCACAGGGACAAGGCTGGGACAGGAAATGCCCTTGCTGAGGAGTTCCATTAGTGCCCAGCTCCTAGCCCACTTGGTCTGCAACAGATGGGTAAAAGGTAACCATGTCTGAGAGATCTGAATTTCTGCTTGGCTCCTCTTCCATTTGCAAGGGGACATGTCTGGGAATAGAGGGACATCAGAGGGTGGGCAGGAGAGAGAGAGAAGAGAGAATAAGCCTGGGCTATTTTAAACCTTTGATAATTGGTCCCAGAATGGTCAAGAACAGGCATGCATTTTATATAATACCCGCATCTAAAAGGAATTACTTTCCAAAGACAGAAAGCATTATTAGCAAATGCAGGATGTCAAAGATAACTTGAAAAATAATCACTTGTCTTTCCCAAGCACAAGTTTACAAGCCCAGATCCTTTTACTTAAGTATTAGCTGTATACAGCTCAAACACACTTGTGGTCACTTATCTGTCAATAATTTTAACGTTAGCTACCAAATAGGATCATTGTAAAGATTAACTGAATTAGTGTTTGTAAAGTGTTTAGGGTGGTGCCAGCCCCATAGCAAGTCGGGTATAGGTGACACCAATCATTATGGTGAAATCAAAGTAAATCATCTCAGTTAGAACTCAGATAAGGAAAAGAGAACATGGTTCTTTCCATCAGCACAGAGTTAATCTATTTCTGCAGGTGGCATTACTCCCCCTAACTCATACAGGTGACAGCTGATGTCAGGGTCTCTGCAGGAGCCTCTTTCTTCCTCACTTCTTGAAGTCTTTAACAGCTTGCAAAAATTGGACTTGGTTCTTGTAAGTTTTTTTTTTTCTTGTGGGGATTTTTGTTTGTTTGTTTTTTGGTTGTCTGTTTTTGATGAATTTGCCAGGGGCAAAGCATTTCATCAAAATAACTATTAAGGGTTAATCAATAAAAAGCTCAAGCTAATACAACAACTTGGTAATTAGTCATTCTGAATAAAAAGTCAGACATTTCAGGCCTGATGTGTCATCAGCTAAAATTATAGAGATTGTTTCAAAACACATCTCACATCTGAATGCAACAGCAGTAAGTGCTCTTCGTTCTCTTCTGAGTCTTCCTGTTCGCACCCTGGAGCTGTCCAATTTTCTGTATCAATATTGTACTTTGGAATGCATGTCCTCATATGTCCCCATTTATTTTTTTTCCATGAAATGTCATGAACTGCACTTCGACATTTAGCATTTCCTGAATGCCTTGTCAAGACTCTGCTTTCATTTGGGGTAAGAAAATCGTTGTCTTTCCTAAAGTGAGAGTTCTGACTCTCTTTCCCTCAGCCCAGAAAATGTATTTCCCTCATCACCTCACCTGACAATACGTGATGTATTGATGGAAATGACTGTCGATAGTTTAGCTGAGTTTCCTGTGAACAGATCTGAGGAGAGGTTTACACTCAGGAAGTATGTTGTAGTCTCGAGATCAAAACAAAAGGGAAGAAAGAAAGCAAAGTTAGGCGGAGGGGGTGGCTGAACTCCTTCCAGTCATGAAAAGGCCACAGCCAATTCCATGGACAGCACTGGGCAGGCCTTTCAGAGCCGTCCCTGCTTAAAGCCCACAGGCGCTGCCCTCCCTCCCTGCCTGGCCCCACTGGCCACTTACTGGCCAGTCACTGGATCTGCATGTCCCTGAGGAGGAGCCATGAACTTGGGGCAAGTGACCAGTTTTGTATAAGGACAGTGCCAAGAAGGGACTCGGCCATCTTCATAATGGGAGCTAAGAACTGAAAGCTACAGTCCTCGTGAGAATTATCTACTGCCACATAACAAGTCACCACTGTTTTAGAAGCTTCATAGAACACACACTGATTGCCTCACGGCATCCATGAGTAGTAGCCTGGGTCTGGCTCAGCTAGGTTCTCTGTGCAGGGTCCTGCAGGCCTGTGAGTGAGGAATCAGCGAGTAGCAGTTTCATCTGGAGCTCAACTGGCAAAGAATCCACTTCCAGATCATCAGGGTTGGCGGCAGAACTCATTTCCTTGTGGCTTATGACTGATGTCCTGGCTTTTTGGCTGGCCTCACCCAGAGGGCCACCCACCGTTCCTAGAGGTCTCCCAGAGTTCCTGGTCATGTGGGCTTCTCAACACAGCCAGCAAGGAGAACCTTCACTTCTGGGAAGTCGGTCCCTTTTTCTAGAATGCTCACCTGACTCATTCAGCCTCACTCCAACTCACTTTTTTGCTAGGCTCGCGTTCTACCACTGAGCTAAATCCCCAGCCGCTCAACTCACTTTTTTGATTAAGTCAAAATCAACAAATTTGGGGCCTAAGTTGCAACTATGAAATGTCTTTAGCTTTGCTATATTTGATTTGGCTTTCTGACATGGCAAAGTCAGCCAAGGTAGTTCGAGGGCCCCATAGCAGTACAGGAAAATACTACCTAAATCTGTAGCTATCAACAGAAATTGCAACTGCATGGGAATTAGCACAGACCTCTGCATTTAGTGGGACTCCATAAATGCCTGTTGAATAAAATGTGTTGAGATCAAGAGCTGAGCTTTATTTGCTTGGGTACTGTAGGTGTCTCCAATCTGAATTGTCAGCTCAGTGTCTAACCACTCCTCAGTGACCAGGCTGTCAGGGAAAGTAATGGCCAAGTTTGACTGCCTGTAAAAGTCACCAGGAAAGTGTTTCTTTGTCAAGTGAAAATGGCAAGAGGGCCCAGAAAGAGAAAATCTTCCCTAGACTACATAAATTCACTTTTATAAAAAAATTTTAGTATGAAAGTTGTATTTACAAGCCTTTATTTTTGATAGAAACAGAGGAGAGGGAATATAAAAATTGATCAAAAGGTACAAAACAGAACCCACAGGAACCCCAGACTCTCATTGAGAGTCATCGGCCCTGGCATTCTGATGTGGGGGCCGATCCCGCGTGGTTCATTGAACAGAACAAAATGGAGAAAATTGTTTCGAGACAGGAAGGGAACTATCTATCTATTTACATATCTCACTGTCAGTTAGTGCTACGAGGTAGGTACAACACTCCCTACGTATCTTCCTGCTACAGATAAGATCCCTCGTGGGGCAGAGAGGAGGAAAGGCAGCCACGTGCCATGGAAGATGCAACAGAAGAGAAGCTCGATCTTGACTTTGCAGGTCTGCCTGGAGCTAAGCTAAACTCCTGCAGCTTGAGAACCTGCGGGCTGAAAATTGTTTGCGTCTTATGTGGAAGGCAATAGCTTTGGGCTACTTTAACTTAAACACAGATAAATAGGAGGTGGCTAAGCAGACAGACAGGCGTAGCTTATGCAGCTGGTAGGAAGCCGTCTTAGGAAACACAAGATGCCTTCCCCACTTCACTGAAAGCGGTTGCTCCCAAACATCGTTTCTAACAACTCAGATTTCTTCTTGAGTGAGTTTTGGAAGGTGGTCTTCTTGAACCAAAAATGTGTGCCAATCCAACCAAATTTTCTTGTCCTGAGAGTATCCACTGGAATGTGTGGGATAATGTTTGGCAAATGATATGCAGTCATCAGAGTCAGATCCCTGTCACCAAGACAGGATTCCCAAAGCATCAGCAAAACTGTGAGCTCTCCACTGTCCAAGAACTACAGGTCTGTAATTTCACTCTGGTCCCTGTATTTGAGTTGAATGAGCTCAAGGAAACTGATTCACATAAACCAAACTTATGAAAGACAAACATACACCGAAGTGATGGTTTATTCATTGGAGATAGTTCATCTTTCTAGTAACAGGAAACCTGTGTGCTTTCCTGTCTTGTGTGAAGCTGCTTTTCTATATTGACACAACTTCTACACATTACAGTCTCTACCCCCTAGATAAAAATAAAGTTAATTCAGTCATGAGAACAACAGTCCTTCAGATTTTGCAGTCAGTTCTTGTGTACCACCTAAGTCATTTCTTCTCCAAGCTAACAGCACAACTCCTTCGACCTTTCTTCTTTCTTTGATAGACTTTTCAGCTCCTTTTGCTTGCTAGAAAACCTCCAGATTTGCTGGCTTTCTCAGTGTCTGTCTGTAAACGTGATTCTCAGATACTCAGATGTCGCCTGTCTGGCACAGAATGGATGAGAAGCACAACTTCTCTTGACTGACCCAACCGAGCTAGCTCAATGCATACCACTTGAGGCAACAAGCATGCTAGCTAATGACTCCCTCTCCTGTGTGTGTGTGTATCAGTTCAGCTCTCTGTTTTGAAATAATTATAGATTCATATGCAATTGCTATGTATCCTCTATATTCTTCACCCAGTTTTTTTCCAGGAGTATCAACTTGCAAAACTATAGTACAATATTACAACCAGAATATTACTATCAACGCAGGACTTTTCTCTAGATACAAAGATCCCTCATGTTGCCCTTTTATGGTTATGCCTATTTCCTTCCCACCCAGGCTCCCTCCTCCATGCCTAGTAGCCAATGATCTGTTCTACAGCTTATAATTTTATCATTTTAAGAATCCTATATAAATAGAATTATATACTAGGTAGCCTTTCTGATAGACTCTTTCACTCATCATAATTCTCTAGAGCTTCATCCAAGTTGTTTTATCAATAATTTTGTTTCTTTTTATTGCTGAGCAATAGGCCATTGGATGGATGTGCCAGTTCATTCAACTTGCTACCTATTGAAAGAGATGTAGGTTGTTTCTAGATTTGGCAATTAGTAATAAAATGCCACAACATTGCATAGAAGTTTCTGTGTGGATGCGTATGTTTTTCTAGGATAAAAGCCTAGATGTGCAATTGTTAGGTAATACGGTAGTTGCATGTTTAATTTTTAAGAAAATTTTCAAATTGTTTTCCAGAATGATTTCTATCTACTTTTCACCAAGATCATATAGTCAAGCCTGGTGTGCTGCACCTTGAAACCATAAAATATTTTGTGAGCAAGTGTGTTTATGTTTGTATATTTTGGGATCTGGACCCAAGAGGTAAAATATAGTATTTATCTCCCTCAGGTACTATTTTATGAATTTCATTTCAATATTCCAGGTCTTAATATCTTTAATGG
>PVJO010015042.1:0-46498 GCA_004026905.1 Hystrix cristata
AGTTGTATCTCCAGCCCTTTTTATTTTTTATTTTGAGACAGGGTCTCGCTCAATTGCTGAGTTGTCTCTAAAACACAGGCAAACATTAAAAGGCCATTGTCTTTCTTCATTGACAGGGAGGATAAAGAAAAAGGGTACATTCACATGTTATTGTGGGAAAATGAATTGCTACCACCCTTTTGAAAAGGAACAAATATAACTTGAATAGTTAAAACACATTCAAATGCACATTATGATCCTCAAGAAAATTTGTAAATATTCTCAATTTATGATGCAGGTAACGAAGTTGCCCGAGGAAGCGTCTTCCCTTCCCAATGGTGACGTAGCAGGGCAGGCAGAGAGCGCAGCTGAGGTAAGGGCTGGCATTGAAAGCCATCTGCCCAGTGCCAGCATCTTCAGAGGGGCTGCTCGGGCCTGGCTTTCTGTCCATCTGTCCATCCATCTACCCATCATCCATCCATCCATCCACCCATCCATCGTCCATCCATCCATCATGCCTACTTTTCTGTCTGTCTTATTCCTCTCTTTACACCCGTCCATCTATGGATCTGGCACTTTCACAAGCCTTAAATGGATGACTTGGAACCCCCCACTCAGGCCGTTTCTTCCTGTCACACGCACACCAGTCTACTGACTGACACTGATAAACCCACCCAGTACTCTGGGGGTCTAGTGAGTAGATGCTGTAGTAGCTAAGTGACCTCGTGGAGAGGAGGTCTCTGCTGGCCTCGTCCATACCTGTGCTCGATACGGAAGCCCCCGCAGGCATGGCCTGGTTTGTCCTACAGAGCTGAGGAAGATTAGTGACACCTGGGTGTCTTTCCTGACCAGGGAACAGAGAAGGCTGAAGAAACTGGAGAGAATGAGGTGCAGAAAGAGAACAGTGAAGATGTGGGCGACCTCACTGAGTCCCGGGAGAAGAGCGTGAGTGTTTGCTTTGGGCACGGTGGTTTCTGTGTGTTCAGTCCTGTTCTTAGCTCACTGGGCTTCTAAAAGAAGGTGGGGCACCTTCTGGGCACACAGAGGTGAGAAAGCAAGCGAGATGCCTGGAGTTCAGCAGGGAGGAAGCAGGCAATTTTCATCACATTGCTAATGGCTATGGGCCAGGAACAAGGTTTGGTGAGAGCTGGAGGGAGGACCCTGAGCCCTGGCCTGGTCCAGAAGGGCCCACCGGCCGGGTCTTTAATGATGTGTTGTTGTGTCATTGGAGGTGGGTCAGGTTCGTGTTCCGGGTCAAACCAGGGTCCTTACTCATTGGTCTTGAGTAACGACCAACTAGGCTGCCCCCAAGAGCTCTGTCCATGGGGAAACTGAGCCAAGGGAGTGCAGTATATTTTGGGGACACCAACAGGGACTTGAGGATAAAGCAGGGAGATGTGGGAGAAAACTGACGCTCAATTCAAGTCCATCTGGGAGTAGCAGATGCCAGCAATCCAAGGTGCAGGGTCTGATCCTAAAGGGATGCTGTTCAGGGGTAACCAGATAGCCAGAGGGGGTGGAGGAGGGAGCTGGGTTCTGTAGGAGCCCGTCGGAGATAAGGGGAGAACAGTGGGGTCACTCATTCAAGGAATTCTGAAAATGTCTGGGAAACCAGGCTGGAGAGGCCTCGGCTGCAGGGCCAGCCGGGTGGGGTGGGGTGTGTGCCAGCCTCCTCTGAGCCTCCCTGCAGAAGAATTCCAGTGGGAGCATCGTGAGAACTTTATACAATGCTGAAAACATCACAGCGTGTTGGCTTTTATCAAGGTGAAATACTTTATTGGAATAGTAAAGATATTTGGAGTTGTGTGTGTTGCTGACAGTGGCCCTACCTGAAAATCTCTGAGAACTTGGCTTGCTTGGCCACGCAGTATGGTCTCACCCAGTGGGGTCCTTCCAAAACCTGTCCCGAGGAGAGGTCCCTTGCGGACAAACCCCGGCGTGCGTTCTGAGCACTGCCTCCCGCCCTGTCCTCCCGACTCCGAGGCCAGCTGCCTTCTCAGGCCTCGACTCCTCCTCGCCACCCATGGCCTGACACTCACCACCGCCGACACCTGTCCTCGGTGCTGGCCGCACGCCACATCAGCCACCTGCGTCCCTGGCCACAGTCCCAACAAAAATAGCTGCTGTGGAAGATTCTGAGACGTCCCACTGCTGGACTTCCGCCTTCTGGCTTTCTGGGAACACTGAGGTGTGATTCTTTAGGTTGCACGTCAACGGGCCGCACTTTGCCTGCCCCCCGAGAGACCAGCATAACCACTGGGAGATTACAGTGCTCTACACAGACACTCTGGTGGATGTAACTATTTGCCAACCATAAGAGTCAGTTCAACGGTTGTATACAGAAGACTTTTAAAGATCTGCTGAATTTTGATATTTTGTAATTTTGTGAGCTGAATTTGGAAGCTTGTTATCTTAGGTTTTAAAAAAAAATTAATATGTATCACCTCATCCTCAGGGGGATTTGAGGCAGAAATAGCATTATTTCAATATATTCATTCAACATTTTATTAAGAGACGAGTGCTGCGTGTGCCGGGCAGAGTTCCAGGGCCTGGGGAGGGGCACGGAGAATACAAAGTCCCCGCTCCCACTGCGTTTTATCCTGGTAGAGGTTAAGCTCCTAAGTCCTCCAAAGCCCACATGACCTTTTGAAGCTATGTCTGCAAGTCATCTTCCCTATTCCACACCTCTGTCAACAAACTAAGGTCGCTTCAAATACTGATAGAGGGCCAGGTCGTTCTGCAGCTGTTGCTAGTTAACCTTTACAAGTTGAGACCAACAGTTACTTCTGTAAGACCCCTTACTGCCCCCTAGGCTGGCTCTAAGGGTGACCCCATTTTTCACGGTACCTTGTTTAAGATGGACAGAGTCGATAAAAATGATTGGACTTAGGAAAATCTAAGACTCTTCATAATTGATAATTCTGTGCTGCATATGGTGAATTTTAATCCATTCCTATGTGGACGTGAAGAAAATGAATTTTCTTCGACAGCTGAAGAGTTAATAGCCATTCACATGCCAGGCGTTTAACTCAAGTTTATTTGTTTACACCTTGGCGCCAGACAGCGGTTAGGGCCTAGAGATCCAAAAAGGTAAGACGCAGGCCGTGTCCCCTCGGAGCACACAGACCAGCCAGGGAGACAGAGAGAATGGTGACTGCGGGAGCAGAGAAGGTCCCTAACTCCGTCGTCTGGTTAGCAAAGTCTTCCTTGCTGACGTCAGTCTGGGCAGAATCCCAGACGGGCTGAGTGTGAGAAAACTGCGCGTCACTTGGCACAGCCGGACTAAGGCGCGGGCTCTAGATGTATTCCGAGATGGAAGTTTCTAAACCCGTGGGGGGCGCGGTGAGGCTCATTTCTGGGAGTTGTCTCTCTGGCTGCGGCGTGGAGAGCAGATTGGAAATGTGGCCGGCAGGGGCGTGATGTCCAGGCGAGCGGAGCGGGTAGTCACGGTGGGGAGAGGCGGCACCCACACATCGCCATGATGACAGCACCGACTTTGCAGCGTCCCTCGCGCGCTGATGCCCGGTGTGTCACCAGCGAGGGCCAGCCCAAGACTGGCTTGAGGGTTCCCAGGGCGAAGACGTCCCCTTCGCTCCTCAGACTTGGGCAACCGTGTCAGCGGCATGTTCTGGGCCCATCTCTGAGGTCTGAGGTCCTGGAACGGCCCAGGCCTGGCGATGCTGGGCCTGGAGACGCGGCCGTGTCTTGGATCCTCTATCTTGCCTTCTGGACTTTGTCTTTTCTGTTACTCATCTCGAGAGGCAGCCTGGCAGAAGAGGAGAAGGAGGAGCACTAAACTAGTAATTGGGAGACTCGGCGTGATCCTGCTGCTACTTATCCTGTGACCTTTGTCAGAGTACTGGACTGTGTGGTCTCGGAAAGAGGGGGCCGCTGAGAGGACACAGGTGACTATGAGGTCACTTCCCAGCCCGGGTGCAGGATTCCAGGAGCTCGCTGCCTGGGCTGCAAGGCGAGGGGCTTTCTAGGGATGGCTCCCGAGAACCACACGGCTGTTTGGTGAAGCCCCCGGAGCGCACTGGCCCAGGGGAGGTGACCAAAGGGCCCTGGGAAAGGATGGCGAAGCTCTGACTTCATCTGAGAGTGAGACAGAGCTACACATGTCACTAAGCACATTTGCTTAGGCGTATGAGTGACAGAAACATCTTTAAGTTCATAATATTCCAGAAATGTAATGCGTGAAAAAAGTACAGATGACCTAGTTGTCTTAGCTTTGCTTTTTACGTATCTTATGATTTAATGAATGGGTTGTTCATATCAAGAACTTCTATTTTATCACACAGTTTGCTTATTTTCAGATGCAACTTAAAAGCGACTTGAATTTATGTTTTTTCTTTCATTCTGATTCGCGGACCCAAGGAAGAAGAGGGGGAGCAAGGAGCAGGAGAGGTACGGACTGTCGCCTCTGTCAGCATGCTTCGTCAGCTTCACAGAAACAGCTTTTAGTGAGGGGGTCGCAGCATCAGCCACATTCCCCTTGGTCTTCATGAAGCCGAGAACTGGTGCAAACCCTCACCCAGAAACTGGTCCTGCAGCCCGCCGAGAAGGGAAATGTATGGGAGATCAGCTCGTAGGAAATTCATGTGAGGGAGCTGGATAGTAAAACAGGACTTGGCTGTGGGCCTTTGTGAGCTTCCCACGAGAAGGTGACTTCAGTGGTTTTTAATCAAAGTCAGGCGAGGCTAAACTGGGGCGTCAGGCACAGACCTTTCTCCTTTTGTCCTTTCCCACCCTGCTGAGAAACACATGGTGTCTGCGGCTGGCATGGTGGTTAGTGGTGCTCTCTGGAGGGCTTCCTTGTCACCCTGTTGAGGGAGGAATTCCTGCACTGTGGTTGTGGGGATGGACATTTGCCACCTGACACTGGAGAGCAGTTTATTGGCCACATACACTCACAGCCCAGGGAAGCACGTCCATGTAATGCAAGGCCCCCTTGGGAACAGTACAGATGGGTGGGGACGGGGAGTTAGGCCTTGCATTATCAGGAGAGTGGTGTCCCTGGTTCCCGCAGGAGGACGTGGCTGGCTTGGGAATAGCTCCAGAGGAGAAGCAGGCCCTCTGCCCAGTCCCTTGGCAAGGAGAGATGTCCAGCCAGAAGACCCAGTATACAAAGGCAGAGTAGGGAGGGGAGCAAGTGCTTGGACTACCCCGATTTTACCCGACAGCGAAGTGGCACAGAGTACCGAATCATAATTTTAGTGCTTATGTCTCGGGTGTGTGTCTTAGATGCCTTGTAACTTGTGCTGCAGGTTTAAACGGCAGCCCGTCATCTAGTGTCTGGACAGCGTGCTGCTTGGAAACCTGATGCCACGCATGGCTGTGACATTAGGAAACCCCCTGGCTCCAGGATTTCTAATGGGAATCTGGCCAGGGAGATCACAGCTGAGTTGGGGAGGGTTGTTAAGCTACACCTCCCCTTTAGGTTTGGGTGGGGCTGTGCTTCTCATCTCCTGGTTTCTGAATTTCCCAAGGCTGCTGTATTAGTCTGTTCTGCGTTACTGTAATGAAATACTCAAGGCAGCCTAACAGCTCACTCTTAGGCAAACTGAAAGTCCAAACAGCATGACTTATGGTCCCATTGCCAAGCAGGAGGCCAGAGAGAGGTGGTGTCCCACAGGCCCCTCCCTGGCCCGAGGACCACCCACTGGACCGCAGTTCTCAAGGGTCCCCCCTCCCAGGGTGACCCTTCAGGCCACAGGCCACATAACCCACAGCACTGCTGTCCTCCGCTAGCGATTGGGAGCCTCCGGCTCGGCCCTGGTGCCATCAGCTGCCAGTGCCCTGGGGTGCAAGCTCTCCCTGCAGGAAGCCACATGGCCACAGCTCCTCAGGGCGGTGAAACTGTCCCCTTCACAGTCCCTCCTGTGGCCATTAGAGAAAATGCACGAGGACAAAGAAAAAATTACAAAAAGGACAGCTGAAATTCGGAGTGTAAAAGAAACAGAGATTCAGTAAGATAAAAAATTTAAGAAAGAAATGTCTGACAATGAATAAAGGTAGAATAAGAACAGCTAAAATACAAGGGAATAAGGTTTCACAAAGACAGGAGATGACGAATTATCTAAAATCGGGAAAAAGTATTAAAAATTAGGGAGACTGAGAAGATGACTCTAAATTAAAACCTCAAAAGAAAAATGATAAAATGGTATTAAGAGGCTGTTCATGGTAACATTTATAAGAATAAAATTTATTCTGTGTAACATGCATTGAAGATGCTGTGTGGTGTATGTGGTGTGCAGGTTCTGTGTGTCTCTGTGTGCTGTGTAGGGTGTGCAGCGTGTGTGCTGTATGTGGCACATACGTGGTGTAGTCGGTGTGGTGTGTTATTGAAGGCTCTCTACTCCACTTGCACATTTTCCGTTGTCTCTCCTTGTGTCTGTGGCCCTTCCTCGTTTGTCTCATAATGAAGTGGTTTTTGTTGAAACAGACGGAGGACGCCCCGGAGGAGGCAGCAGAGGAGGAAGCCCAGGCCGAGGAGGAGGCTGAGGCCGAGGCCGAGGAGGCTGAAGCGGGCGAGGAGGAGGCCGAGGAAGAGGGTGAGGACTCCTAGACTCCTCGCGCCGGCCCTGCAGCCCTCCCAGGTAACTGGGGTCCCTGTGTGGTCCCTGGGGGGCACTGGGGGCGGCTAGGTCCCAGCTCGGAGCCCCTCCCCACCTGGGCTGTGGGCTGGCAGGCTGTCTCATAATGCCTGGGGCAGAAGGGGAGGTGGGGTCCCGAGGCAAGGCCACTGTGGTGGAGGAGCTTGTCACAGTCACCTGGGCGAGGGCACAGATGCTGCCTCTGGCTGTGCTGTGCTGCCCAGACCCCACGTCCCCTGCACCTGCCACCTCTAGGAGCGTGATGTCTGTGCTCAGACGGTGGTGGGAGAGGGGAGCCGGAAAGTGGCCACCGCCAACATTCAGTCAGAAGTGCTCCACAGGATGTCCCGTGTGTTAAATATGAGACAGAACACGCACACAGAGTGACCAGCTGATGTCACTAGGAGTCTGACATGCTGCTGCTGCCTGGTAGTTTTAAATTTCTATTGAGGATAACAATAATTATGTGATTCTAAACAGTTGAGTCATATAGTAATAAAGTGATAGTGTCTAGATTGCTTTTTTCTTTGTTTTTTGTTTGTTTTTGTTTTTTTGGTGCCGGGAGTCGAACTCAGGGCCTTGCACTTGCTTGGCAAGCACTCTAACCATACCGAGGAGATGGGGACATGCTTAAGTTTCGTGGCCCGTAGGGACGGGAGGGTGTTCTAAGTCACTCACAGACCGTCATGTGCTGAAGAGGGTCTGGCTTCCCCGGCAAATACCTGCGAAGGTCGGGTTACAATATCACTGGGCTGGCGCCTGGCTCTGTGGTTTATCTGGGGCAGTTTTGCTCTAACACTGCAAACTTCTTTAAAAATTTAATTTTTTTTTCTTTTTTTTACTGTCCTTCGTGCCCACACCATACTTGCTCTTAAAAATGTGTGCCAGGGGGTTGGGGATTTAGCTCAGTGGTTAGAGTCTTGCCTTGTAAGCACAAGGCCCTGAGTTCGATCCCCAGCACCAAACAAACAAAAAAAAAATGTGCCAGATCCCTGGGCTGCCGCTGTCAGAGCAGCGGGAGGAGCTACTGAGCACATCAGCACCACGCACACAGTGGGTCTTCAGAAAGGCCTGTGATAAAGCCGGAGTCAGTCCAACACACCCTAAGAAACGGGTCTGTTCTGACGGACTAGTGCAGGCCTCCCTTCTAATGTGCGTACAGAAAACAAGCCGGCATAAGACGCGCTCAGTGTTTTAGGGCGTCTTGGAGCTGGTGGACCATAAAAATTTTATCCTTCGTTTAAATACAAAGCGAGTCTAGCCCGGGACCTGCTGTTTCCCCCACTGATTTTTTCCATGCTGTGGACACAGCTGTTGCTCTGAGGCCCACCGACTGTCCTTCTTTAACGATTCCACACCTGAGGAGTGAGTTGGAGCCCATTTTTGAAAAAAAAAAACAGACTGGCAGGTTTATGGAATGCTCCCTGCAGGATGGCAGGAAAGGAAGATGCGCCGATCCGTGCGCTTATCCCAGAAACAGAACGTGTCGCAATGAAACCCACAGCACGAGACTCGTCAGAGGAGTGAGCGGCTCCACAGCTGTTCACTCGGCGTGTAACGTTCTTTAAAAACTGTGCAGCTTTAATGTCGCAGTGGTAAAAGATGCAGAATGTGAAACGGCAGAGCGGAGGGAGAACCCTCGTGTCGCATCTTTACAGGCCAAGTGAAAAAGAAGCAAAGTCATGTACAGCAGAGCACATTCTCTCTGTTTCTCTGATGGGTTCCAGTTTGGAATCCAGTCTGTTTGGAGGTCAAAATACCTGAACGTGAAGAGCGAACCAGTGGCACCTAACCTGACCCCTGGACAGGTCCCGTTGCCTTCTTTAAAATACCACACGGCAGCGTGGCCAGGCATTCTGCAAACCATTCCTCTCCCAGAGACAAACCTATCTCAGAACTCATGGATAATCCAGGCATTTCGTATTTTATTTATTTATTTAAATTAAAAAAATTTTTGAGACCGAGTCTCACTGTATAGCCCGGGCTGGCTTCGAACTTGCAGCAATCCCCCTGCCTCAGCCTCCCGAGTGCTGGGATGACAGGCCTGCGCCACCACCCCCAGCTTCATATTGTGCTTGAAAAGATGATTTCAGGAGGAGTGTGGAGATGAATGAACCATGAAAGAGTTTACATTTCCGATATCTGGAGTTGGAGGCGGAATCTCAGCTGATGCCAAGTCTTGGGAGAAACCACGCGCAGTGTGCGACAGTGAATTCTGTCTCCCAGAAGTCTGCCACACGAGCGGTTGAAATTTTCCCTCCAGGACTAACCTTTACATTTTGCCTCTCTGTTTCCCGTGGAAATGCACGAGAGAAGTGTAACAGGGGGGCTTGACTCGCTTCCAGTCTTTGGTACATGATGGTACCGAGAAGGGTTAGAAACCCAGCGTGGTTTCCCGTGAGATAAACTTGTTTTCCTTTCCTTGTTCTGCAGAATGAACAACGAGCGGCGGCTGACAGAGGAGAAGGCGGCCCATTCCCTGACCGACGCTGCGCACGGGGAGTGCAGTGAACTTTCTGTCTCTCACAGTCTTCTCTCTAATGTTTTTTCTCTCTTTTAGAATCACAAAGCAACGTTTCAGATGGTCCCTGACACTCCCTGGGGGTCTAGTGCTTCGGATCGGCGCTCTTGATTGTTTCCCTACAAACTCAACAAAATACTTTGCACACCTCTCTCGGGGCATCGGGGGTTCGCCGAGGACTCGCCCTGTCTGTGTGGCTAGATGTACATGGAGAGCTACGTAATCATATCGACACGAGGTTGGATGTGAAGACAGGATGTGATCTCTTCGTGTGCCTGGCACCCTTGGCCTTGGCTTAGTTTTGTTTTTTTTTGCTCTGCATGCGTAGACCTTATTAGTACCTTGAATCAAGTGAGCTCAAGCAATAGAACTTCTCTTTATGATACAGCAAAAGCATTTCGATACAGCAGATTTCTTCCCATGTGCCTTATGCTACTTGCCTTGGGCTTAGCTTTGAAAATGAAGTGCTTTCCAGAGAACAATCATATAAATAAAGAGAACAGCGAGTATCTTGCCCTGTTGTTTCTTTGTTCATGGTCTCTGCCTGTATATGACTGAGCTCCGCCTGTCTGAGTCCCCTCTGCCTTGGGATGAATGATTTTGTTGCACTGATGAATTGGTCATGTTCCCAAACCATGCTGATGGTCTTGGAGGTCACCTCTTGTGTTGTATAGACTGCTGTGCACGCACATTGCCTCTGGGGCTTTGTCTTACTGTAGCTCTGTCATCCACCGTGTAGGGGTGACAGCAGGAACCAGGGCAATGGCGACCCAGCACCCTCTGCGCATTTCTGAGCTGCAGGAGCAGCTGCTTCTGTTTCTCCAGCCGAGACAGAGGCGAGGCGCCTGACTTCCCTTTTCCCTGTGGGCTGGAGGGGGCGTGACTGGCTGGTGGCTGTCACATCCTGCCCCTTGGGTCCTCTTGCCACTCCAGTGCACCAGGACATCTTGCTTCCGTGTCCTCCCTGGCGGTCTAGCAGCCATTTTCCCTCCACTCCACTCCAACATGGGTGCAGCTGGAATATCAGCGCGGCTCCTCTCTCCCTGTTCCTCCACTTCAGACACAGCTGCTGCCTTTTTGACGAAGGGAAGGGGCGCCCTGGTGTGGCTAGGACCAGAGAGAAAGAGATCAGGACCTATGGTGAACACCCCACAGCCGGCCTTCCAGAAGATTCCCTGGTTTCAGCCCCACCCCCCACTGGATCATTGCCATGACAGCTGAGGCTGTCCTGGAGCCTGCGCCAATCACAGGCCCGCAGCTGCTATATAGGCAGCGCTCCCCAGATGCTGCTTGGGTTAGTCTAAGGGCCTTCCCTCCAGTGTACTGACCCGCCTATGCTGCAGCACAGGACCTGCTAAAATGAAGACTTGCTTTGATGGTCCTATAAACCTGCTCGTGATTTATTTCTTGGGTAGTGTAGGCTCCAAAAGTCCTGTATTTCTGCTTAACTTTCTTATTCTGAGTAGCATGGATAGGGTGGTCATTTGCCAAAAGAAAGAGCAATAAACACAAGGAGCTGTTAGCACTGAAGTGCTCCAGGAACAGCAACCAATGAGATGAGCAGCAGAGACCAGCACCTAGCAGAATCGACCTACTATGTCCAGGAGCTGGCTTCAGAAGGTGATGGCTGACTGCAGCAGAGACCAGCACCTGGGAGTCAACCTACTATGTCCGGCACAGACTGGCACCAGAAGGTAGTGGCTGGTATGGCAGAGACCAGCAGCTGGCTGTGCCTGCTGTTGGCATGTGGCATTATCTGGTGTCTGCTGGCAGAGCTGTACTTCACTGATTCATGATTTCTATCTGAATTGAGCAGAAGAACCCTAGGTTGATCTGCAGCATATTGGTGACGCAGGTGGGAAACCTCCTTTTTGAGGGTTCCCAGGAAGAGGATAGACAATGGTGACGATCAGTACAAACTTTCCTCATGGATGACAAGCGGCCGCTGGAACATTTGCTTCAGTGTCAGCCACGACTGGTAAGGTCCCCACCCCGGCCATCCCGGCTACGTGGCCCTCCTCATCCCCCTCCAATCATCTGTGTCTGCCCTCTTTTTCTGTCTATGCCTTCTTTTTCTTTGTCTCATGAGACACTTTTCTGCTTCTTGGTTAAGAATTCCTGACATTTTAAAAGGCTCCCATCATTAGTTTGGAATTTTGCTTTCTGGGAAGTCCCTGCAGCATCTGGTATTAGTATTTGGTTAAAATTAATCAGAAACATGTTGTCATTTGACAAGAACCTGGCCTTCGGTGCACACCGGACACCCCCAGTAGGGCGGGTGGAGGCCCCCAGCCCTGCTCACGTGTCAGGATGTCTGCTGGGACAGAGTGAGGCCATGAGCGGCATTTCATCATCGTGGGTAGTCAGTCACAGCAGGGTGGGTTGGGGCCGTGGTGGACCTGGCTTGATCACCCGGAGTTAATCGAGCGCTAGATGGGTTGCACCTCTCCAGTTCTGCGGGTGGCAGGTCTGTGGCGTGGTTAGCTCGTGGGCTCCAGGAGTCTGGGCTGCTGGTTCTGCAGAGCACTGAGTCTTTTACTGTTGGATTTTCTGGACAGGGGTCCGAGTTCCTGGGCTTCCTTGTGTTTGATTTGTGCTGTCATCTCCCTGGATCACTCTCATATCTGTGCAGGTGATTCGTGACTGACTTTGGATTGTGTTCTCATCTGGGAAAATATTGGTCCTGATGTTTTCCTTGTACTGACTATTGGTGCAATCTAGTCTGTTGTAATTGTCTTTCTTGAGATTCTGTCTGGTGCTGTTATTTTTCTTAGAAATATTGAGGGTGAGAAAGGGCTCTTGAATTTTGTATTTGGTTGCCGTAGCTCTCTTATCGCAGGTTGCAGCCAAAAAGTACCAAGTCCAGATTTTTCGTGTGGTAAAGTTCCCACCAAAAATGAGAACCACACAGAGGGTCCCAAAGGACTTGCTGCTGGGCTGACTTTTGCTTCACTGGGGCAAACTTCAGGAGGACGGTTTAACGAAAAAGAGGCTATCTTCTGTCACACTTCCTGGCCTCAGCAGAAAGGGGGCCACCAAGAATGCTGGCCCCAGACCCGAGTCTGAGCTCTACTGCCCTTCTCCAGCTAGGTCTGTTCCGCCCCAGGGGAGGGACGTGCCGCGGCAGCCCTCATATCCGGGCTTTTATGAAGTTATAGCAGGACCCTAGAGTGGGGACGGTCTTGGCTCTGTGTGGCTGCAGCCTCCGTGTGTCCTAGACCCACAGCAGCGATACAGGCATCCTCACCATCCTCTGCTTCCCACCAGCACCTCAGGGCAGGGATCCGCACCCCCACCCCGCCCAGTGTGGGCCCAGCACCTGAGGCCGGCAGCCTTTCCCCTGCCATCGTGTCCTCTCCCTTACCCAAGGCAGAGGCCCCTTTGCCTTCCTCCCCACCAACTCCCGCCCCGGCGAGCCCACGCCTGCGGGACGGAGAGCAGGAAACAGACCGGCTCCCCACTTCACTCGGGGAACTGAGTGCCCACTACGGGATGGATCAGTCTGCGATCCATCTCCACTCAGACGGGTGGGACAGAAGCATCACCAGAGTACTCGCTCCCTTGTCAGGGACAGACACGACTCAGAGTAAAGAGAGCTTTGACAGACGCTCCGAGAACCCTGATAAGTTTAGGGGAGACTTTATTGAGTCGAGTGTAGTTTTGTTCTGACTTGGAGGGATACGACTGCAGTGTTACAGCCCTGCCGCACTTCAGCTGAGAGAGACACACTCTCAAAAAGGCTGCTGAAGTAGCAGGTAGGTCGGCAGCTGACGCTCCGGACCGTGATGTTCAGAGGCCCGGGACGGTGCAGTCCCCCGTACAGACCTGCACGGGACCCTGAGAATCCTGTCCGGAAGGGTTGGATGGAGCATTTTGCGACTTGGATCCCGGAGGTGATGGGAAGGCGCCTGGTTGAGCCTGTCAGTTACGTCTGGGTGAAAGGGGTAATGAGGAAAGAGAGGCGAATCCTACTGTTTTCAGATCACCTGTCAGTGGCCTTCCAGATGTGTGCCAGCAATGATCCGGGTTGGTGGGGGAGAGTTGAATTGGAATTTCTAGGTTTAGTTTTTTGAGGACTCTCCATACTGATTTCTAAAGTGGTGGTACTCTATTAGTTTACATTTCCACCAACAACGTAGAAGGTCCCTTTTTCCCCCTGCAGCCTTGTCATCATTTGTTAATATTTGATTTCTTGATGACGGCCTTTCTTTCTGGGGTAAGATGCAATCTCAGTGTTGTCTTTTTAAAATTTGCATTTCTCTCCTGGCCAGCGATGTTGAACATTTCTTTGTCTATTTATTGGCCATTTGTACTTCTCCTGGAAGTGTCTGTTGGGTCTTTTATGGGGGGGTCTAATTTTTTGAGTTCTTTATATATCCTAGATACTAATCCTCTGAGGAATTTTTTCCCATTTTGTAAGTCTTAGCTTCATTCTGTTGGTGGTTTCTTGTGCTGTGCAGAAGCTTTTTAATTTGCTGTGACCCCCTTTGTTGGCTCCTAGCACTATTTCCTGTGCAACTGTTCAGGAAGTTCTTCCCTATGCCTCTGACTTCAAGAGTTTTATATATTTTATCTTTCAGATGTTCCAGCAGATTTTTTCTTTTGACACTTAGATCTTTGATCCATTTTGAATTTAGCTTATTACGTGATGAGAAATATGGGTCTAGATTTAATCTTCCGCATGTAAATAGCCAGTTTCCCAGCACCATCTATTAAAGAGTCTGTCTTTCCTCCAGTGTGTGTTTCGGGCGGGCCCGTTTGTCAAAGATCAAATAGTTATATGTGCTCAGAGTCGTTTCTGTATCTTCTATTCTGTTCCATTGATCTGCATGTCTGTTTTTGTGTCAGGACCATGTTTTTTTTTTTTTTAATCACTGTAGTTTTGCAATATAACTTGAAATTCAGGATTGTGGTAGCTTATGTTACTCAGGATTGCTCTTGCTAGTCTAGGTCTCTTCTGGTTCCATATGAATGTTAGGATTATTTTCAGCATTCTGTGAAGAATACTGTTGGTGTTTCATTTGGGGTTGTGTTAGATCTGTAGCTCAGTTTTGGAAGTGTGGTCATTTTGACTGCACTGGTTCTGCCTATCCAGGAATAGGGATGTCTTTCTGTTTTCTGATATCCTTTTTGATCTCCTTCTTTGGAGTATTGTGGTTTTTACTGCAGAGGTCTTTCACTCTTTCGGGTTTGGTTAATTCCTACATATTTAGTTTTTCTTGGTGCTGTTGCCTCGGCCTGTCTCTGAAGTACAGGCTCCTCACTGGGTCAAGCGTCTTCAGGACCTCAGTAGATGACCAAGGTCACCTGATGCGGGGTCAGCTCTTGCGCTGAGAAGGTGTGATATGGAAGGAAAATAGGTGACAGCTTCCTTTCTTGTAAGATTTTGTCGCCACCCTCCTCTTGCTGTGTGCTGTTCCCTGCCTTTCCCTGCGGCTAACGTCGCTTCTGTGTTGCCTGGAGAGCTCGTCCTGGGCTGGGCTCTTTTCCCGTGTCGTGGTCATTGTGGCAGTTTGCTGTGCCCTGCCGAGCCTGCCCGCGGTTGGCAGCTGATGCTTGCTGTGACGTTTGGGAACAGCTCACACGTCTGCAGATGTCAGGTGAGTCTCGAGAACTCTGGAAAATAGCTCTTCTCTCGTTACCCTGGTAACAACACGAGGCATTGTGAAGAGAATTGGGGTTATTCGCTTCCAAATCATCGAAGTAGTCTACTCTAAAAACATCTCTTTTTGCTAAACGAAGGGAGATGGAGATTTGCATAACGAAAAATTAATTTCTTTTTATTTCATTGCACTAAATTATGTCCTGTTGAAAAGCCTGCAAAAAATATGTGTACACACTTTAGGAAAAGAAAAATAGTAAACTTTTTTTGACAGACAGTGTTACCCTCACACGGGGGACCCTTGAGGATGCCGATATCGCAGCAAACACTGTGGGCCGTAAAGAAGACACTGAAGAGGCGCGTGCAGCGATCTCAGTGACCAGGTCACCCGAGCAGCAGCTCGCCACACTAATAAATGTCTGGAAGCTCATGGCCGCACTCTGAGCAGCTCTTGTAATTGTAGAGGCCAAAGGTAACGTGTATCAATCTCATCATGTCTCGATAAATTTAGTATTAATATATTTATACAGTTTTTCTTTTTCTGAAGTCTGTACACCATTTTTTGGCCTCTTTCTCTCTCTGATTTTCCTCGGTGTCACTTCCCTCTTAGTTGTCCTATTTTTAAATGAAAATGTGTATTTATGGAATAAGCAAACATAACAAACCACACCCCTTATTTAAATTAAATCCATGTTTTCTTACATTGTCTATTTTCCTGTGAAGCAGAAAATCAGCACTGTGGGCGACTCCTTTTGCTCATTCCCGTCCCCTTTTCTCTAAAGCCTCCCTGAGAGGCAGAGTCACTCTGGTCCGCAGCACCGCAGACAGGTCTCAGCTCTCCGTCAGGTTCCGTAGCTCTGGCCTTCGGTGGCACACTGAGGAAAACCCTGAGTCTGACAGGTGATGTCAAAATACGGTGAAAAAAGGCTTCCAGAGACCAAGTAACATTGTGAATATGCAAAAGTTCATTGACAAGAAAGTTCTGTGCTCCTGTATGTTGGTTTCTTCTTTGTCTTTGTAAGAGAATCTTTTTTTTTTAAACTGATATTTTGTACTCCGAATAACCACTTTGAAGACAATGATATATAGTGTATTACCTATTGTTACTAGTTCCTATTATTTTACTATGAAATTTTGCTTTATTTTTTCATAGAAAAGAATAACTCAAAGTCCCACATGAAGAAACAAAATAATTTTGACATAAAAGTAAAGCACAGAGAACTAGAATAAGTCTATGATGATCTGAAGCTAATGGAGGTTTAAGGAGTTTGACTTACTAATTTAAAAGAGGCCCGAACATTCAAGATCACGGTTTCACTTTTCTTTTTTAGATTAGAAGAGCAACTAACTTTTTTAGGTTAGAACAGAAACTTGAGTGCATTTTTTTCTACTCTGGGTTTCCTTTTTCTTTCTTTCTTTTTTTTGGGGGGGTTTCCTTTTTCTTTGGATCCAAGTCTCTCTTTGATGCGAAGATCCAGAATATGCCTTAGAGATGGTTTGTTCTGGTTTTCTCGGTGAATTGGGAGCACCATGGAAACAGAAGAAAATATATCACTTTCCAGGATCTTGGGGAATCTACAAGAGTTTTCTCAAAGTCCACGGCGAGCCAGGGCGGGGGCCTGAGTGCACTGTAATAACAGAGAAGGCCATTAGGTGGCGGCAGAGGACAAGTTCCAGTCCGGGTCACGGCCCTGGCGGCTCTCTGGCCCTGTGTCTGCATCAGAGTCCTGCAGGCTGAGTTCGGAGGCATGAGATATTTGTCGACCGGACAGGAGAAACAAGCCAAAACAAAAACCTCCACACCAATCGATGCAATCATTAACGTATCATTTTTTTAATGCTTTACCCAAGAGAATTTGTTTCGAGCTAAATGTGGCGCACTCTCAAAAGCTTTATAATGGACAATAGATTGTTATGATTTCCCACTCCTGCATTATATAGAAGGAATCTAGATTCAACTAATTGCACGTCGACAATTTTGATGAAGACACAGGATCTTCCTGCTCCTGTGAATGGTTCTAACTTCCCACAGAAGTATGAAGAGAACCTGGTTATTGAAGCAGCGGGTTTTTCTTCCCTGTCCCCAGTCCCTGGTCCTGATAGAACACAGGGCCAAACAGTTGTTCCTTTGGTAGATGCCTGGGGTACTTGGCTTTTTTACTACTTTGTTTTGGAAGGAATTTCTCAGAAGTGGAAAAACTGAGTTGTGACATCGTTAAAATGCATTAGTATGTTGGGATGTCTCCTACCTAGAAATCCGGCGGTGTTTAAATCCACAGCCATGCTCTCACGTGCGGAGGATCCAGGCAGGGGAGGATCAGGGGTCAGTGGAAGAGGAGGTGGAGAGCTTAACGTATGGGGGTCCCTGTCAAGTCCAGCATTTAAGGGTTGGCAGCTGATCTTCCCGGCACAGGAGCAGGAAGCCTTCTCTCAGACCGACTCCGTGAACCAGGCTGCCAGTTTAGGATTACAATCAGATTTCTCTCTTTCATGTCGTTTTTGCTCCCTAACATTGACTGTAGGCTCTGTACTAAGGGCTTCATGCGATTGCTATGTTAATCTGATGAGACAGACACCGTCCTCACTTGACAGAAGGGGAAACTGAGGCTGGAGTCACTTGAGTGCTTGTGTGAGGTCACACATCCTACAAATGGCCAAGCTGGAGCTGAGATGTCCTTGTGTCCCTCCCAAAGCCAAGAACAGCCTCCCTGGTGAGCCTCTGTTTTTGATCGCAGCCTGTCTGTCCCTTGGCACTGCCTGGTGGGCAGAGGGCAGAGGGAGCCTCCCCGCTAAGGCTCGCCTTTCTCAGCCTCCTCCGGCCCAGGGTTCTGTCCTTCGGCTCCATGCTGCCTTGAAGGTGGACGTCCAGGCCTTGGAGTAAGGTGTTGCGTGCGTTCTTTGGGTCGAGACTCACCGATATGGTTTCCTAGCAGAAGCATCAGAGGGCGTTTCCCTCCGTGCATCGCCCAGATCTTTGCACTGCTTGCTGTGACCTCAACTCTAGCGCAGGTACAGAGGGAATCAAATCATCGTCAACCACAGCGCTCTAGAAATCGTTGGATGATCATAGGCTACAGAGAGAAAAACTAAAATCGCCATCTGCCTCCTGGAGCCTGGCTGCGCTCAGGTACGTCCTGCCCACCCTGGCTGCAGGAAGCACCCAGCACGCACTTAATGCTCCGCTGGCAGCTGCACTGGACACTCGTGACCAAGCCTTATGGCATTTTTCACTCCGAGGACAGTTCCTCCCGCCTCTTACTTGGGGAGGATTTGAGGAGGTGGAGTGCCTCTGAATCCCGGGACATTTTTAGCTTGTTTCGTAGCAGGTCAGATTTTTTCCCTGTGGTCCTGTTTTTTTTTTTTTTTAAATTGTTTATTTGTTTTTGATTACAGCCATCAAATCAACAAACGTTATCTAGGGTGGAAAACAAAGCTCATATGAAGAACATCACGGCAGAGATTTATTTCTACTTAGATTCAGCAGAATTGCCACAGTGTCTCTCAAATATGCTTTCTGCTGTTTCCTGTCTCATACCCTTTAAAAGGACCTTGTTTCCGTATGTGAGATCCTTACAGTGCCAGAGGATTCTTCAACACTCCCACGAAAGTGTGCTGATTCCCTTTCCCTAGCCTGCGGCTCGGCTCTGGGGACTTCCTTCTAGTGACTGCATCATGGTGGAGGCAAAGCCGTGTGACACTCCAGTCAGGTTGGCGAGGCAGTGCCGGTCCCACCTCTTGGGTCCCAGCCACTGGCCCGCAGGAGGGTGTGTGGGATCCAGCCCGCTCAGAGGTGGGGCTGAAGGAGATTTCAGGTGGTTCCAGCTCCAGCCTTTGAGCCACCCTGGTTTGAACCTGGCCCACACTGCAAATTCATCAGCAGAGGAGTGTGCACCTTGGTGGAGGGGGTCTGTGAGCAGCAGCGGGTCATCAGAGTCACACACACACACACACACACACACACACACACACACGGTGCTTTCTTTCCCTGCTGTCCAAGTCTTTGCTCATTCTAGATGGAAGCCTTTCCCCACCATGCAGACACCTAAATCTCACCTGCAGGTGAGGCCAGCTAGTGTTGCCTCCAGCATTACGCTTCCCTCCGCATTTCCCCAGAGAGAATTCACTGCTCGCTCTGACCTCTCAGACTTCTAATCAATCTCTCTCGTGCCACTAACTGCTCCCCTGTATGTATATGTATGTCAGCTTTCTCCTTCTGGCCAGTGGCTTTTAATTTTGTTTTTAACTCTTTGTCGAAATAGATCTCCACTGTAAAAATCAGATGCAAGGAAATCTGCCGATTGTATTTACAGGGACTTTGAACGCTGAGGGACTTAATTCAGAGCTGTTTGAAAACCTGGGCTGGATTGTAGGATTGTTTTTAAAAAATCAGTTTTACTGAAGCTTAATTTACACAACAGTACACGCCCATCTTGAGTGTCCAGGTTGCTGAATCCTGGCGAGTTGTACATTCGTGTACCCAACACCGCTGTCGAGCTGTTGAGGCACAGGGCATTTCTCTCACCTCGTAAAGTCTCCTTCTGCCCCGAGCAGCAAATCCCACCTCCATCTGTCCCCTGGCCACGGCTGCTCAACGTCCTGAATTCCAGCCTACACTTCCTTTCTAGACATTCATCTACATGAGGAAGACAGCAATTTACTCCTTCTGTTGTGCTTCCTCCCTCCCCCACCTCCATTGCTAGTAGAGCAGTTTGTTCCTTTATTGCTGAGTATGGCGTCACTGGAGGTGTTTATTCACAATGCTGCCGGGGAACATGTGAGTCATTTCCAGTCAGGGGTATTGTGAATAAAGCTGTCACGGACACTTGTGCACAAGTCTTCTTGCGCACAAATATTTTATTTCTCTGAGGAAATACCCAGTGGAGAATTGAGAGTGTAGGTTTTTGAGACCAAATCCACATTCCATTCATTTTTCTGAGCCCAAGCACAGTGCCTTCGGCCCAGGTTTAAAAAATTTCTTGGTGAGGAGAGGGAATATATATTTGTTATGTCTTTATTATGTGCCAGATACTTCTTGAAGGATTTTTCAT
The DNA here is from genome assembly GCA_004026905.1 of Hystrix cristata. Lineage (NCBI taxonomy): Eukaryota > Metazoa > Chordata > Mammalia > Rodentia > Hystricidae > Hystrix > Hystrix cristata. Next base: position 19,747 of record PVJO010015042.1, read on the forward strand.
TTATTTTTGTATTGTTGTGTTAGCTTCTTGTCCCTGTTAGTCAGCTCTCCATCACTGGGGCACAATACCTGACACCTACAGCTTGAAGGCAGAGAGGTTTAATGTGGCTCACGGTTCAGAGGGTTTAGTCCATGATCCAATGCAGAACCATCAGGGCAGAAGGGTGTGGTGGAGGAAAGCCACCCAGTTCATGGTGGTGGGGAAGGAAAGCAGGGGTCAGGGGAACAGTGCCACAAGGAACAGTTGAGGGACCCAACATGACCTAAAGGCGACAGTCCATGATCCCCCCAAACACATTCAGAAGTCTGCTTCACCAATCCCCCAGGCAGATCCCAAAGCCAGTCAGGTTGGCACTCTGTCTGCACTTTCATGGAAGGTTTATTTTGGCTCATAGTTTTAGAGGCTTCAGTCCATGGCTACTGACTGTGTTGCTTCTGGGCCCATAGGAAGGCAGAACATGATGGTGGGGAGTGTGCGGTGAAGCAGCTCAGCTCGTGGTGGACAGGAGGCAGTGAGGGCGAGAGCCAGCAAGGAAAGGGCTGGGGACAAGTACACCCTTCAAAACCATACCTCCAGTGACCAACTTCATCCAGTTGGGCCCCTCTTTAAATAAGCCCATTGAGCTCTGCACTCACCGATGGATTAATCCATTGAGCAAGTCACAGACCTGAGGATCCAATCACTTCCCCAAAGCCCTTCCTCTGGACATGGCTGCACTGGGCACCAAACATACAAGACACGAGGCTTTGGGGGGCAGATCATATTTAAGCACAACAACAGCTGTCCTTCAGTATCCATGGGGACAGACTCCAGGACCCCCAAGGACATCAGATCGGAGGGTGTGCAGAGCTCGCATACAGAATGGTATAGTATTTGTATAGATTCTGTGCACATCTTCCCGCATACTTAAATCATCTCTCGGTTACCTATAACACTTGGTGTAATGTGAACACAATGTAGATAGTTGCTGTACTGTGCTGTCTAGGGAACAGGACAAGGTCAAAAGTCCATACATGTTCAGTACAGGTGCAATCTTTTTTTTTTTTTGGGTGCAGAGACTCGAACTCAGGGCCTCATGCTTGCTAGCAAGCGCTCTAACACTGAGCTGAATCCCCAACCCTGTAATCTTTTTTCAGAATATTTTTGCTCTGCAGTTGGTTGACTCTGTGGATACAGAAGGCCAACTGTATTTAGACCTTTTAACAACTTGAGTGCTGTTTTCACAGAATTTGATTTCTAGCTGGCGAAATGCACACCCAGGAGAGTTAAGTAGCTTGAGGAGCACACAGCTACTGAGTTGTAGAACTGGGATTCAAACCTTGTCTTCGAACACACAGGCCATGTTTATTTGTCACCGTAGTATCGGCTGCCCATCCAAGCAGTTGAGCTGATTTAATTTGTGGACGAAATTTGCCTCCTCTCCAGAGCCTGTGTGGTGGGCGGGGCCTCTGTGCCAGTGCGGCGGGAAGGAGCATGCGCGGTGAGGCCTGAGATGGCTGCGACTGGGGGACCTCCGCCGTTCTGTCGCTACATTTACTGATGGACATAAGAGAAGCACCAGCTGGATTTGAGAACATTTACCTGAATTTCTATGTTATCAACGTTTTGCTGTTAAACCAGTTAATTGCCCTCATGTGGGAATTTAGACTAATTAATGATCTGGCCCTCTCTTGACTCATGATAACACTGCCAAAAAATCCAGAGATGATTCTGGAGTCTTCTTTTTTAAAAGTTTAAAAAAGAAATTTTACTTTATTAATACATGAATGTAATACATGATGTTTTCCTTCGTCGTGTGGAGTTGGTAACTGTGCATAACACATCCCGATTCCTTTTTTCATCCCCTTCCCCTTTCCTCCCTCCCACTCCCTCCGTCTCTTGATCCCCTTCCCATTTGAGAATGCTCTATTTCCCTACTTCCTATTATCTACCTTCTATTTTGCTCTTTATTTTTCTGGGTTGGCATGTAAGAGAAATACTGTGATATGTAAGCTTGCATGTCTTATTTATTTCACTTAATATTACGGTCTCAAGGTGCATCCATTTTTCTACAAATGACTCAAGTTTATCCTTCTTTATGGCAGAGCAGTACTCCATCGCGTGTAAATATCACATTTAAAAAAATCCATTCGTCTGTTGATAGGCATATGGTCCCCTTCCAAGATTTAGCTGTTATGAGTTGTGCTGCTGTAAAATGGGTATGCATGGATCGCTGTAATATGATGTCTTTAACTCTTTCAGGAAGATGTCTAGAAAGGCAATACTGTAGCTGTGTCAAGTGGAGTCTGTAGTTTTAGTTTTCTGAGGACTCTGATTTCCATAGTGGTTGTACTAGTTTACATTCCCACCCACAGTGTAGAAGCCCCTCTGCACCTGGGGCTCTGTTCAGAAAGTCCTCCCTACACCTATGACTTCAAGAGTTTTTCCAGTTTCATCTTCTAGCAGGTTAAGTGTTTCGGTTTTAACATTTACATCTTTTCCGTTTTGATTTAGGGTTAGTACGTGGTGAGAGATACGGATCTAACATCAATCCTTCTGCATGTAAATTGCCAGTTTTCCTAACGCTGTTTATTAGAGAGGCTATTTTTCCTCCAGGGTGTGTTTTTGGTCTCTTTGTCAAAGATCAAATAGTTGAATGTACTTGGGGTTGTTCCTGCATCTTCTGTTCTGTTCCATTGATCCACATGTCTGTTTTTGTGCCTCTACATGCTGTTTTTATCACAGTAGCAATGTAATGCAACTTCAAGTCTGGGATTATTAGAGTCCTCTTCTTGAGCAATCTCTCAGAGAACAAGAACTTTGAGGGCCCCAGTGTTCTTTAACTGTCATGTCCATTCATCTCCTCCAGGCAGACTGGCACCCGCAGTTCTGTACGGTGTGAGGAAGGAATAGCCTGGATGTGGGGAGACATGGAGCTGGGATGCACTGTTTGTCCATACTGGCTAATGGCACATCGACATACTTCTGTTTCCGCAGGGAAACAGCTTGCTGCCCTGGCCCCTCCCCAGGACTCTAGCCACTCCATCATCATGTGATTCCACACCCACCTCTGCAGGGACCTGCTGACCTGGTTTGTTTCCATGTCTTGCCACCATCCATCCTCACTGGTTGGCTTCATAGTGCAAGTTACTAAATACTTTGGCTATAAGTCCTGGGCAAAAATTATCTTTAAAAGAGAATTTTACTGTATCTTGATTTTAAATCTTTAATGATAAGTATAAGGGGTGACTGAAAATTATGGTGAATGCTTAAGTTAAAAACTTTAATTACAGTAAAATACATATTGCCCTTAACCTCCTTCAGAATACTCATCATCAATTTGGATACACTTATTCCATCGTTCTCGCCACCTTCTGAAGCAGGTCTAGAAGTCTTCTTTCGTGTCTTTATGAAGTTTTATAAAAAATATGGCGACTGCTGCTGCTGAGTGCCATCCAACAGAAAGACGGGCTCATAAAGTCATTGCAGTGTGTCCTCGTCCACCTTACTCACTGGATCCAGCACTGTGCGACACCCGGCTCTTCTCCAAAGTCAAAATGACCATGAAGGGTAAATGTTTTGCTTCAGTTCAGGACATCAGGGCAGCCACGACAGTGCAACTAAAGACAGTCAGGAAAGAGGACTCCAGAGCTGCTTTAGAAAGTGTCAAGAATAACGGGGTGGGTGTGAGGACAGTACTGATTTATTTATTTGTTTGGGTGCTGGGGATCGAACTCGGGCCCTTGAGCTTGCTAGGGAAGTGCTCTACCACTGAGCTCAATCCCCAGCCCCGAGAAAAGTATTTCTGAGGGGTTAATGGCAATGTGTCTTTTGCTGTAATACATTCTTTTTATTTAAACACACGCTATTATTCGATTGCAACTAGTATAGCAATTCCTATTCCGCCTAACCATTATTTTTTTCCTTGATAAGTTGTATTTTTGAATTAAAAAAACACACCCACGTCAAGGACAAAAACAACAGCAGCCTTCCCCGTTTTGAAAATTCCAGGATATGAGGATGAAAAGCCAGCCTCTGTGGCATGTGCACGCACGTGTGTATGTGGTGAGTGTGTGTGTGAGTGTGAAGGAACTAATAACCCACGAGTATAGCAGCTCGAGCAGGGAAAGGGGAGCAGACTCTTTCAGACCCCACACACTGTTCTCACTGCTGTACTTATCAAGCGGCTTGGTTCTCCCTCTAATCACACACAGACCCAGGGAGAGATAATTAGAGGTGGCGGATGTGGGTTTCTCGAAGATTGTGATCACTTTCAGATACTGCGTAAGGATTTGTGGCTATCTAATGTTGCTTAAAAGTTCATTTGATTTGTTTTGGAGAAGACAAAGGAAGAAACTAGAAATATGCCTAATAAATGGGAAGATTCTAAATAGGTGATGATGATGGAAGATTCTTTTTGAAGCGGCATTTGCAGATAAAGTTCTGTTTATTTTATTAAAAATAATTATGTAATAAAGGACCCAGGTTCCTCTTTCCTTTTACCAGCATAGTCTTGATAGCAACTAGAGTCAGCTGTGTTTTGAAATTTACTTAAATTTGGCTCAAATTCCCGTTCTAGACACAGAAGGAAACCCAAGCTCTCCTTGGGAATTTTCTGAGGGAAAAGACTGTTTTTCTGAAGTGTTGGTTTAGTAGAAAGAAAAAATTTCGGTCATCGTTTGTTTATGTATACACATCTGTGTTCGCTCAGGCTGGTTTAACAGAATACTGTGGACCGGGTGACTGGCGAATGACAGACATTTCTGTCCCCGGTTTGGGAGCCTGAAAGTCCACAGCGGAAGTGCCTGCGCGTTTGCTGTCCACTGAGGACACTTCCCGGCTCACAGAAGGCTGCGTTCTCACCATGTCCTCATGTGGGGGAGAGTGAGAGAGCGCCCTGCAGTCTCCTTAATTTGATTTTTTACGTATGAACTTTGTAAAATTTAAAACAATATACATGAATTCATTAAAAAGCTACTACATCTTCAAAGAGAATAATAATGAATGCAAATAAAATTGGAGAAGACCATCTGAATCTTCTTACTTGGAGAGCGTGTGGTAGAAAACGTACAGACTTGGATACAATGATGATCCACGCTGTGAATTCTTTACATTATATCCTTAATACAGTGAGATTTATGAGACCTTGAATCAACTATAAATTTGACAAATATTTTGTAGAATTTTTTCTTTTTCATAAATTCTTAAATTTTTATTTTTAATTTTAATTAATACATGTTTACAGTGCATGTAGCTTACATTCATCTTGGGGGTGAGTACGTGCACCTAATACCAGGAGGTAGCCCACAGTTCATCTCTGCTGGGGCCACCCCAGGGTGCTTTGCTGTTGCCGCCAGTTCTTGTGCTTCTTCCTGCAGCGACATGTACGGCCTGTGTAGATCTCCCTCTTCAGGCTTCTGTCTGCTTGGTGGCATCAACAAGGCCTCCTTGATCACTGGATTTAAAGTGGAACTTCCAGAAAGAACAGCTATTATCAAGAAATCAACCAATAACAAGTGCTGGCGGGGCTGCGGGGAAAAAGGAACCCTCCTCCACTGTTGGTGGGAATGTAGACTGGTCCAGCCACTGTGGAAATCAGTGTGGCGATTCCTCAGGGAACTAGGACTAGAGATTCCATCTGACCCAGCAATTCCCCTGCTTAGTATCTTCCCAGAAGAATTAAAATCGTCATACCACAGTGATATATGCACAATCATGTTCATAGCAGCACAGTTTGTAATAGCTAAGTCTTGGAAACAACCCAGATGCCTAACGGCTAATGAATGGCTAAAGAAGATGTGGTTTTTCTACACAATGGAGTACTACTCTGCCACAGAAAAGGACAAACCAGAGACATTTGTAGGTAAATGGATGTACCTTGGGAACATACTCTTAAGTGAAATAAATCACTTATCAGTACACATCAAATTGTTTCTCTGATATGGGAAACCATAGTGTAAATAAGGACAAAGGGTAATAATAGATATTATGTAAAAAAAAAGATAGTATTCAAAAGAGAGGAGAACTAGATAGGGAAAAGGGGGAAAAAGAAGGAAGGTTAAAAGAAAAGTAAGATGAAAGGGAAAAAAATGGAAAAATGTAAATAAACCTGTTGCAAATAGGGAAGGGTGGGGGAATGGAAGGGAGGGGAGGGGAAGGGGGGGGAAGCCAAGATATATCGGGTACAGGTACAAAATAACCATATTGACTATGATCATTCTGTATACAATGTACCAATACATGTTCTTGGTTAAAAAAAGAAAATAAAGTGGAACTTCCTTCTCTCAGCAGGTTATATGTGGAGTTATGTATGACCCAGCAACGCTGCTTCTGTGTGTATACCCAGGAAAAGTGAAGATGTATGTCCACACAATTACTTGTGATGTGAATGTCCGCAGCAGTATTATTTATAAGAGCCCAAAGGAGACAACCCAAATCTCACGAACAGAAGAATGAACTAACAAAATATGCAACAGAATGGAATATTCCACTCTATAATAGACTATTACTGAGCCATAAAAAGGAATAAAATGCTGGCCCCTGCTACCACAGGGCTGACCCTTGAAGACATTATGCTCATTGAAAGAATCCCTCCAGGTCAGCAAGGCCCGAGATTCAAAACATCACAATACAAAAGCGAAAGACACGGTTGATATAGCTGAAGGGTCAATTGCGGTAGATTTAGATCTTGGGAACCACGATGATCTTGAAACGATTTGTTCTGGGGACACAGAGGTGTTGGGAGCTTCTGCTGAAGTGGACAGGGGGCTGCCTGTGGGGAGGTCCCCCACCCTCGGGGTGGTCCAGCGTTGAGGAAGCTGGTCTGGAAAGCTGTGATTGCAGCCACTGGAGCAAGCCAAAGCTGTAAGAGCCTTAAATCTGTGAGTGTGCGGAAAGTGACCTGCGCGTGCAGCAGAAGCGACGTGCTCGGGGGGTGGAGCGGACTGAACTATGAGCTCTTCACTAGAATGTTGGCCGACGCCCAGCTGTTACTACCCTACTCATCTCTAGACCTGCTCCACTTGTCATGTTGGGGGCTGCGAATACCTGCAGTCCTCTGTCTGTCTGTCTGTGGATGTTTTTACTGAATAATGTGACAGATGTGAAGTGGGAGCTGGTCTCTGGCAGGCTGTAAACTGCACTTCAGATGCTTAGCTCACACCCCCACCCGCGCACACACGGATCTGCCTTTCCAAATTTTTAAAATGGATAGTCGCCCCACGCTTGTCAGCAGGGAAATAACCTAGGTTCTTACAGGGGATGATCAAAATATATGGTGAATGTTTAAAATTTAAAAAAATTACAGTAAAAAACATATTGCCATTGATCCCTCTCAGCCTTCTCCCTCACTTCCGTCACACTCATCGCATCCTTCCTGCTACTTTTGAAGCAGCTCCGGAAGTCCTCTTTCATGAGTGTTTCCAGGAGGTGTGATAAACGATATAGTGAATGCTGCTGCTGGGTGCCATCCAACAGAAATGCAGGCTCGTAAAAACACGACAGTGTCCTCATCCTCCTACTCATGGGATCTGGCACTCTGAAACTTCCGGCTCTTCCCCAAAGTCAAAGTGACCATGAAAGGGAAACATTTTCAATCCATTCAGGACATCAAGGCAGCTGAGACAGTGCAATTAAAGACTCTCAGGAGAGAGGACTCCAGAGCTGCTGCAGAGAGTGGCAAGGATGGTGGGATGAGTGCGTTTGGAGTGAGGGGGAAGATTTTGAGGGGGATCCATGGCAATGTGTCTTTTACTATAATAAATTTTAAAAATTAAATAGCCCACCCCTCAAATATTTCCTGTGGCCTGGAGTCTGGCCAATGCCTGATTTTACTGCCTGTTGTCGCCTGGTGACACGTGAGGGGCCCGTTCTGAGAGACAGCGAGTAAGTGGCTCTGAGTAGTGCGGAGCAGCCCCTCTGGCCCCATTCTGGAGGAATGGACGCTGAAACGGCAGAGTGCTCTGCCAAGACAAACGGAGAGCGCAGGAAGGGGGACCGTGTCTCTGTGGCCCCTCAGTTGGATTCTAGTGCTGGTGTGGGGATGCCGGATGGCCTTTCTCTGGGCCAAATGACAAGCAGAACCATGCAGTGGGTTGGAAGGGAAGGCCGAATGCTGGATTCTGGAAGTCACAGAGATCTGCGAGGTGTGGGGAAGATCTGCACGTTGGAGTCAGAACCTGGACCCGGGTCGCCCATATCAAAAACCCACCATGGCTCATCTTTATCCTTGTTTATACACAACAGGTGTGGTGAAAACAGAAAAGAGTCTGCTAATTTTCCCTTTTCCTCGTCTTCTCCTCCTCCTGCCTCTCTCCTTCCGTTTTCTCCTTCCTCTTCCTCCTTCCTTCTCTACTTCCTCTTCTTTCTCCTTCTCATTATTACTGTAGCTACCACATATCCCATGTCTGCTGTGCCCCATGCGTTGTGCCAGGCGCTCTGCCCACAGTGTCTCATTAGCTGCGCAATGAGTATCATCAGCCCACTTACCAGGAGGAAATTGAGGGCCAGAAACACCGTGCGGCTCGTCTAAGTTCTCATAGATCGAAAGAGACTGACTTCAAAATTAGTGCTTCTAACATGTTGGTATTTACTTCCCTTAACTGTGCAGGAAAAGCTCATCCTTTCTTCCCCTGACCTGGGTTAATTAACCTCAGACCTTGCCGCAGGTTTTGTAAAATTTCAAGGCAAATAGTCATTGCCCGGGCTCATCGGTGTGCAGAGTGAGTGGGTTTTATCTTTGTACCAGCCACCAAGTTGCTGGTCACTTTTGTGCACTTGCGCTGGGCTCGGCCGGAGGAGGTAGACATCGGGGAGCCCTCTCCTGGGGGTGCTCGAGTGAAGCCACCACCCTCCAAGATCACGGCACACTCGTGAGTGCAAGACATCAACTCTGGCATTTAATTGCTCGCTATTACTTTTACTTCATTACATTAATAACCCAAATTTGAAGAGTTTCTTTTCTTACGGAAGTGACTCGTGGGATTCCCCAGCGGGAAGCCACACTAAGGCATGGAATAGACACTGTACAGGGATATCTATGGAAAGGCACAAATTCCAGAGCTCTCGCATACTGGTGGGAAAAGGGATTATTCTCCAGTGCCAGAGAGGCACAGATTTTTTTTTTTCTCTCTGGTACCAGGGACAAAACCCAAGGCCCTTGCACTGAGTTACATCATCAGTCCTTTTTATTTTTTATTTTGAGACAGGGTCTTGCTAAGTTGCTAAGTTGTTAAATTGCCCAGGCTGGGCTTGGATTTGGGATCCTTCTGCCTCAATGTCCCAACTGCTGGGATTACAGGTGTGCACCACTATATCCAGTTCACAGATGGTTTTAAATTCAAGAAGAAGACCAATAGAAACAGTTTGACCATAAACTAAAAACAAAAATGTATTTTAAACAAGGTCTGTAACTGGGAAAGCAACCTGTTTTCCCTGCAAACAAACCGGGCTGCTCAATTTAAAAATCCTGGTGGCTTAGCAGTTAAAATGGCTTTGCGAAGTCCTAGTTTCTCGTTTTGTCCCTCTTCCCAAGTGGTGGTTTTATATTTGACAGGCTAATGTGTTAGCACGAGGCCTGATCTGAAGCTTCTGTGGTGAGGTGTGGGGCCCACTTGAGTCTGGTAACCATGGTGGCAGCATCGCCCTCATCGCCCTCACTGCCCTCATTGTGCTCAGGCCAGGAGGGTGACTCCTTCAGCGGAGCCTTTTCTGGGTTCCGCTGAGCACAGGCAAGCTGCTGGCTGTAATGGTGGCCAAGACAAACCTCAGGCCGAAGTCTCACGAGGGAAAAATGTAAGTCCTGCCTGTCCCATCACTGATTATTTAACGAAGGGATGATGGGAAACTCTAGCACAGCAGAGGAGGTAGCTCAGGTAGCCGCATGGTTCCTGCAGTCTGTGGGCTTCTGCGTATGTGCCTTTAACACGGGAGCCCCTGTAGCCTCCATGTGGTTTTCAAACATTTCTCACTTCGTGTACACAGGGCACAGTCACCAAGCCATCCCGAAGGTCTAAGGGCTTTAAGAGCCGACCTTTCTTCCGGGCTCCTTTTACAGTAGGCCCGATGATTAGAACAGTCAGCGGCTGGCTTGGTGGATTTTGCCCTCCGTTCCCCACACACCAGAGAAGCTGGACTAGAAACGGCACTTTGCTGTGTGACCCATGACTCCTAGGGCTGCCCGCGGTGGTCACGTTCCTGGGCTGTGTGTCGTTGATTGACAAGCCAGTGGCCTTAAAACTTCCAGACAAGGTAGATCCCAAGCTAATACAAAAGCTGGGACTGGAAGGATGGAGCCAGAAAAGAGATTTAATTTTGAATTTTGGAGAAAGTGCAGTGTTGATTCAGAAAATTTAGTGACAGTGAAACTGTGTCTCAACTCCCCCTCATTTGGGTCCACAGCAGCTGCTTTGGAGGCTACAGTGGTAAAACACGGGGCTTTGTGCTAGAGCTTGGTTTTCCTGTTTTCCAATTGTGTTCACTCTTTCTTTGGGTGATCTTAAAACAATCCTCCGCAACGCTGTGAGAACGAAATGAGATGATTTCTGCAACGTACTTAGCTCAGGGACCTTCACCGAGCTGGAGCTCTGCTTGGTGGCTCTGCTGTGGCTCAGCTAGTAGGCCCCGTGCCTGCTTCTCTGGAAAATATTCCTCAGTGTGGCCTGTGGTGCTGGAAGGGTACAGAGTCACCCTAACTCTTGGCTTGTGTTTGAAGCTGTTCAGATGTGGGTTGAAACTTCTGGACCTTAAAGAGCACCATCGGATGTACCACTGGCTTGGGAAGCTGCTGTACCTGGTACGCGGCATCCTGCACTGGGGGTGGAAGGACGTTCTGTCTCCTGCAGAGAAGACTGGCGTGCAGAGCGCGACACATCGCCCCTACTGCTGTCCTTGCTCCAGGTGAGTCCCTCGCCTTGGTGGCTGCCGAGAGTGCTGGCCAGAGCTAAGGGGATGTGCAGGAGAATCCACCGAGGACAGGGACTTGTAGGTCCAAGTCCCTCCCAACAGGCCCTGGACACTCTGGGTCCTTGTGGCCACAAGTCCCTGAGAGCGGGTCTTAACTCATGCTGAACACAGCGGCCACAGCTTCTAATGGATGGCTCAGCTCTTGGTTTCTTTGTTTTCCTTTTGTTTTCCTCCCTTCCTTCCTCCCTTCCTCTTTCTCTCTCTTCCTCCTTTCCTTCCTTCCTTTCTTCCTCCCTTCCTCCCTTCCTCCCTTCCTTCCTTCCTCTTTCTCTCTCTCTTCCTTCCTTCCTTCGTTCCTTCGTTCCTTCGTTCCTTCCTTGCCAGTATTAGGGGTTGAATCCAGGGTCACTCTTTGTACTTAGCTACATCCTCAGTCCCCCTAAGTTGTTAAGTTGCCCAGACTTAAGTTAAATTTTTGATTCTCCTGCCTCAAACTCTCTGAGTGCTAGGATCAAGGAGTGCACCACCATGCTGGCTTCTTGGTTCCTTAGAATCGCAAGGGCAGGACCTGCCAGGGGCACGTGTGTCCAGGCCTCTCGTGCCCAGGAGAAAGGACAGGGTCTGCCCCCTGGCTCTCCTGTTTGATGACTGCGGGACCTTCACAAGCCTCCACTGGGAATAGTGGTGCAGTACCTGCCCTGTGGGGTGTGGAGAGGACTCTGAAAACACAGTGCAGGTCAGACTCAGCACAGCTCCCCAGCTCAGAAAGCCCCCTGTGAAATGTGAGTGGCTCCTGATGGAGTTTGGGGCCTCTGAGCTCCTTCCCCAAAGCTACAGCTCCCAATTAGGCAAGTTCCCTGTGAGCCAACAGGAGAAGTTGGGAGTGTGGTGGGATTCTGGGTGTAGGTGCTTTCTTTCGTGTCCTGTGGGCCACATTAATTGAAGAATTGCCTTAAGCAGCCAGGTGTAAGGGTGCACACCTGTAATCCTAGCTACCGTTGAGGCAGAGGCAGGAGGATCATGAGTTCGAGGCCAGCCTGGGCGATTCGGCAAGACCCAACGCTGCCTGAGCTACAGACTTGGGAAAAACAATGAACTGTGCTAAAGGCTATTGGGCTCCTGATGCCTCCGGAGTTCCCTGTGCTGACCCAGATCCCCAAAGCTACAGAGGAATCCTGCTTCTCTCACTCCGGTTCTTGTTCTCTCTCTTCCTGCTTCTCTTACCTCTTCCTATCTCTGTCTCTTTATGCCTGGGTCTGTCTGTCTCTGTCTGTCTCTGTTTCTGTCTCTCTCACTTCCTGACTGTCCCTCTCTTTGTGTCTCTGTGTTTCTGTCTCTCTTTTTCCTGTTTCGCTGCCTGTGCTACTCCCTCATCATCTGTCATTGTCCCTGTCTCTCTGGTTTCCCGCTCTCCATGTCTGTCTGGGTTCTTGTCTGTCTCTCTCTTTCGGTGATACAGCAACGAAAGCTACAGGGCACATCACTCAAAGTTCCCAATCACCACTTCCCAGCGCAGTGACTGTCTGGAGGCCGAGCGCTTCCTTGACGGTGTGGCGCCCCCAAATGTGATTATGAACTGTGTCAGGGGCATCAACACACAGGGACTTACAGGAGCAAATCAAATATACTGCCTGCTCCCCAATGAGTCGGCTGAGGCCTCCCAACCCTGCAGCATCAGCACTAACCTTGCAAAAGATTATAGGTGTAGTGCATGCTCATGGCAAAAAGTTTTTTAAATAGCGGAGAAAGTAAAAGTTCCTTCTCTTCTAATCTTTTTCTCAGCCCTTAGAAGTCATCATTTAATAATGTCCAATTGTTGTATTTTACTACTAATAAGAGCTATTAATACAGTTTATTGTATATAGTGGACCCCCAAAATTCACAGGGGTTAAGTTCCTAGAACGCATGAATTGTGAAAAACCACAAATTTCAGATATAGTCAGAAAAAAATGCCTATAAATGCCTATTTTTATAGTTTAAACCCTAAATAGGCTATTTCTCCCGCAGTTATGTAATTTAATTTAATAAAATACTGTATTACTAAAGCTTTAGAAGGTGCAGGGGGCATTGACAGCATTTCAGGATCTCGGGGCTTTAAGAAGAACAAAACCGAGAACCATCGAGATAGCTACATGTGGTACAGCCACCTGTTATGATGCCAGATGCCGGTGCACCTGCGAGGTGGGTTACAAGGTAGCAGCCACTCAGCAGCAAGGAGAATGGACTAACACTCTCGGATTATTCCTCCTGCCAAAAAAACAATTGTGGAGGATATTTGTGGGTTCCGAGAAAGTGTGGAGTTTTTTGCAAACAATTGTTAGTTAGATTCTAAGGAAAAATCCTTGAATGACTGAGGCTGTGAACTCTGAACTGTGACTTTGTGAGAGTATACTGCATTAGTCAGCTGTCCCATCACTGGGACAACACACCTGACACTTGCAGTGTAAAAGAAGAGAGATATACTTTGGCTCCTGGTTTCCCAGGGTACAGTCTATGGTCACTGGCTCCAAAGTAGAAAAGGCATAGTGAAAGGGTGTAGCAGAGGAAAGCCATTTGAACCATGGCAGCCAGGAACGTGAGAGGGAGGGAGGGGGAGAGAGAGAAAGAGAGAGAGAGAAAGAGAAAGAGAAGACCCAAGGTCAAAAATACACCCTTCTAGGTCACACCCCAAGTGACTCCCCTGTTTCTTTCTTTCTTTTTTTTTTTTTTTTTTGAGGGTGCTGGGGATTGAACTCTGGGCCTTGCACTTGCTAGGCAAGTGCTCTACCACTGAGCTAAATCCCCAAGCCCCACAACCTGCCTGTTTCAATCAGGCCCCACCTCCTCACAGCACATTCGGCTATGCACTCATAAGGGGATTAATCCAGCACTGAGTGCAGCACACTGTGATCCAATCACCTTCTGAAAACACCATCTCTGAACACATGAGACTTTGGGGGACTCCTAGATCCAATCCATAGCACTCCTCCAGAATTCAAATACATGTATTTCCTATACATGAAGAAGCGGTATATAGATTAGTGAGAAGGGCATACAAATTCTAGTATGGTAGAGTATCATAAATATTACATACTATTGTATAGAATGCGAATTCTGCTTTGACCTTCTCATTTTTATTTAAAATATGGAGGCAACCTTTCCATGAGCACTTAGAGTTTTTTCTCACTCTTTTGAAAAACCATATAGTATTCACCAGGCTTGTACCACAGACTTTAGGGGGTTGGTTCTACTTCTTCATTATTATTGTCAATAATGTTACCAGGCACATCTCGTTAAACAAGAGTTGAAGAATTTAAACAGCAGCAATTTGTATATTTTAATCATGTGACCAAATCCCTCCCCAGAGATTACAGGCGTACACACGAGTGCCTGTTTCCCACGCCTCACTTGTAAACGTTTGCCAACATTGAAAGTAACCCACGTTTATTATTTTTGTTTTCACGTCTTCAATTATGAGCCAGTTTGAAAATCTTTCCTTATGCCTCTTGGCAGTTTTAGTTTCTTTTGTGTGAACTACTTAATCCTGTCCTGATTTCTTTCCTTCCGGAGTGGCTTCTTGCTGGTTCACAAGCACTTTTTGTGTCTTGAAGAAATAAGCTCTCCTCTGTGCGTGCCATGCATATTTGCAACAGCTTAATTCCTTGGCAAATGTCCTCTTGTCGCCAGGTGGAGGTCAAGGCGGTCCCCCAAAGAGGCGGTGGGGAACCTCAGGGGACCACCCATAGAGCTGGTTCGTCCACAGAAGAGCATTTCTGGTTGTCTCAGTAACAGGCGGAGGCAGGTTGATTAAGCAAGATCACTGAGGCACAGACTCAGGAGCGCAGAGGCTGACAGGCAAGACACCAGGGTCTGAGGTGGGCGTCTTTATGTGATCTCTGGGGAGGAAATCTGTGAAATTTACGAATCTCTTTTGTTGGAAGGAAAACTGGGCCCAGTTTACAGATGAAAACAGGCTCCAGTTTGCAAGCTTATTGCGTTTTTCAAGGCTCTTAGGAGTTTTAGAGAGAGTTTCCTGAAAGGAAAAAAAGGCATCGTAACCTTGGATAACTTTGTGCCCTAAAGCTGCACTTCTCCTAAACGTTAAATTTTAAAATTATGATTTTCCTCATCTCCTTTCTACTAGTTTTATTTCTTCTGCCCTACCTCACTAAGTTTGGCTAAGGTGTTTTTATTCCCCTCATGCAGAAGTTCCCAAGAGTTATGGAACTAGATAATGAGCCCTTTTACAGCTTGTGGTGTTCACAGTCTTTATCTAGCCGGAGTCCTGGCATTTAAGAGGAAGTGACTGAGCCATTGAAGAACAAGCCTGCTGCTCTTACTTTACGAGTTGGGGCATTTCTGGAAGTCTAAGGTGCACCTACTCTACTTCTCCAGGTTCTGGTTCTGAGGTATAAGCTCCTACACAGTCCCACGTAAGGTGTGGCGTGTCCTGGGACATGGCCCAGTGGTTCCAGCTACAGGGCAAGTGCTAGCGCTGCTTGGTCCGACTGCTGAGACTTCTACAGAGACATCACCTGGGTGAAAATCCCAAAGCTTAAGGTGCCCAGGGAGCAGGTTCCACGATGCCTTCCCTTTTCCCTCTAATCCCTCAGGTTAACCCCTGGGTGCCCCTCAGACCAGTTAGGGGCACTGGCCATCAGCGGGGTGGCTGGACTCTCTCGCTGGACACTGAATGATGGGTTAACAAGCTGGACAGTCTTGGGTATTTTCCTGCTCTTGTATTATTCTTTTGGATGGATCACTTGGTTCAGGTTAGAATGTGTTTCTAGGAAGGTTCAAGTAAGGCTTATTCAACCCAACTATCTTAGTTTCCTGGGTAACAAATTGCCATGAGTTTGGTAGCCCAGAGCAGCAGAACTGTGCTCTATCACAGTCTGCAGGCACAAGTGTATAACCGAGGTGTTGCAGGGCCACACTCCCTCCGAGGGCCCTGGGGTGGCTTGTCCCTGACCTCTGGTGGCCCAGGTGTCCCTCAGCTGTGGTGGCCTCACTCCAATCATTGCTTCTGTCTTCACATGGCTCTCCCTCTGTGTTTCTGTGTCCTTGTCGCCTCTTATAAGATACTGACCGTTGGATTTAGGGCCCACTCAAAAGCAAGGCTATCTCTAAATCTTTAGTTTAATTACAACTGCCAAGACCTTATTTACAACTAAGGTACCATTTTGAGGTCTAAGTAGATACGGATTTTGGGGAGCCATTGTTCAACCTCAGACAGGAGATTAGGGTATGGCAAAGCTGGCTGGGGAGGTAGGTGGGACCTGTTAATAATAAAATCCCAGTATGCATGCACAGAACATGCACAGGTCCCAGAGCCTTGCATGTGGACTTCTCGTGAGAACTCTAGCAGGTTTTTGAGAGGATGGCCTCCACCTGAGTCATCCTGAGGTGTGAGACAGAAAGGACAGTCCATATTGAGTTGTTGCCACTGTGTTCTCTCCCATGGTGTCCCACCCTCACGCTGTAGGGTGTGCTTCTTTTCCTACTTTTACTCGGCCCAAACTCACTCTGCAGAGCCTGTTTCCTTTCCTACCTTTAATAAAACTTTGCTACCATTTGCACTTGTCTTGCCCAGTTCTTTGCTCAGGACAGAAAGAACCTGGAAACCACCTCCAGAAGGAGACTCCAGCACCCCAAAACCTGCTAACAACGGGGTAAGTGTGTTCGAAGCAAGGAGGAGCATTGTGAGAGGGTCAGTGGCAATGTGCCTTTTACTCTAATAAATTTTTCAAATTTAAAAATTCACCATATTTAGTCACACCTTGTAGTCACCCTCTTGCACCCTTGGCATGTTTTCAGTGCCATTTGGTGCAAGGACCTCTGTTATTTTATTACTTATTACTGTTAATATTTAATTCCATTTAACAGTAGCAACCACCACCGCTAAGGATCTCGGTGCTGTCTGTGGGCAGGGCTGTCCTAAGGGCTCCCCCTTCCATGTCTAGGGGTCGCTGCCATGATGGCTTTTGCCCCAAGGAACCTGCTGGCTCTCACAGGGGCCAGGGCCAAGCCCAGGTGGTCACCACAGCGCAGCCATCACCCCAGCTCTGTGCTGCTCCCCCCACTCCCCAGTCTGATATTTCATGTTATGGGTATCATTATAGAATGGGTATCATTGCTTTTAATCATTTAAAAAAATAGGCAAGAACTTCTAGTGTCACAGATCTCTGTTCCTTTTTAAAATAAGCACCGTGTCTGGGATGCATCTGAGGTCATGTGCATACGGTATCTTCTTTGTTGCTTCTACCGCTGAGCAGCTGCGTTTCACCATCCGCCTGAGGAGGGAAATCTTTCACCTGCCCTGTCTCCCAGTGCTGGATGTGGGTTACCTCAAGCTCTGTGTTCCACAGACAAGCTGCCAGGAATATTCTCCAGTGTGTCTGTAAAGTGCTGTGCAAGCTCGTCCACACCTGGGCTCAGAACTACTGGGTCCTGCCGAGTGTGGTGGCAGGCGCCTGTAATCCCAGCAATCCGTGAGGCTGAGGCAGGGGGGTGAAAAGTCTAAGCCCCATCTGAACAAGACCCTGCCTCAGAAGTGAAAATAATAAAAAGGGCTAGAGATGTAGCTCAGTGTGAAGGCCCTCGATTCGATCCCCAGTAAAACACACAACACACACACACAGAACTTGCTGAGTCCTGGAGGTACAAGTGCTGGGGCTTCATTTGGCTGAACCTGCTCCAGACTGACCCCTGCTTGGCCTCCCCTGGCAGGCGCTGTTCCTGGTCCCCGAGCCCCGCCAGCCCGTGGCTCCAGCCAGCTTTGGAATCTGTGCCAGGCAAATAGGTGTAAAATGATTTTCTGTGGATTAGCTGCCCACGCTGACTGCAGAGGACTTGCGGCTTTCCTCCGAGGCCCGCCTTTGCAACTGCGTCTCTTCATCTTACCTTTGGGCTTGCTGGAATTTTCTTGGGTTACAGGAGTTTCTTATTCTTCATTTTTATATCCTGCCAATGTTATCTGTTGCAGGCCCTCCCTGTCCATCAGGCATCATCCTTGCCCCATGACATTTTTGAACACAAGTCTTTCATTTTCACATGATCAAATTTTTTATTACTTCTGCACATTTGAAGCTTTGTTTAAGAAGTTTTACCCTATCTGCAAATCTGCAAGGATATTCTCTTGTACCTCTTTTTGTTAACATCACAGTGTTACCTTTTTCAAGCAGGCACTGGATTCATCCGTCCTCGCTATTACCTTGTTAGGTAGAGATTTAATTACACTTCACTTATTACACTTTCCCCTGTGCTATCTCCAGCCAAGAGGCTCTTTCCTTCCTGGGCTTCGTTACCACTTTTACAGTATCAGTTCTCCATGTAAAAGACACAAGATTCACTCTGCACTGTCTTCTGTCTCGCCCGTGTATTTTCTACTTTGTGCTGATGGCGTATTGACATTTTGGAGACACGGTCTCGCTGAATTGCGCGGGTTAGTCCTAAACTCCTCCCACCTCAGCCTGAGTGCTGGGTGACATCACATGCTGCAATGCCACCTTTCTATTCCCGGGACAGTCCGATGTTTCTCAATGTTTAGTGGGAAAAGTTTCCTATTTCACTTGGCTTTAAAAAAGTTGATTTAGGTTTTTTTTTTTTTTTGAGCTTTCTTCCTCTGTTAAAATGTTTTATGTTTGTGGAGTTCTTCGAAACACCCACTGAGAATTTTATTGTCCTTGGACTGCATTTATAGGCCAGTGGAGGGAGAACAACACCCTTCTCCTATTGTTTCTCATCAAAAAGACTTCTTGCAGCGAGGCATGGTGGTGCAGGCCTGTGATCCCAGCACTTGGGAGGCCGAGGCAGGAGGATCAAGAGTTGAAGGCTGGCCTGGACCTCATAACGAGACTGTCTGAAAAGAACAAGACAAAGACAGAAGTATCTTTTATGGGCACTTGACTTCACACCCATGAATGCTGGTCCAGAGTGGTCCCTGCTGCCCCAAACAGGGTATGCAGAAAGGCGCTCACCTCCCGGGTCTCCTTTCCTCCATCAATTAGGGTTTCAGCAGAGCTCCAGGGACAGCCTTGCTGCTGGGGGCGGGGCTGCACTCGGGGGTCTCCCACTTCCATCTGCCGGGCTACCGGAAATCTGCAGACTCAACACACATGCTGGGCTCGGTCCTCCACGACTCATCTCTGTGTGCTTCTTACCCACATTTGTCGTCACAAGAGGCCCCAGAATCCTGGGGATTCCTCCTCACCTCCCCACTCCCAATCTCCAACGGTGTCTGAATATTCCCTATATTTTCTGCATTTTCTATTCCCACCCCAATACTAGAACAATCCCACAATTCCGTGTGCCCTCTGAAACACTCTGCTGACCTTGGAGTCTCATTGTGTAGCCCACGCTGGCCCTGGCTGGTCTGAACTATTGATCCTTCTCTGTAGCCTCCCAAGTGCCGGAACTACAGATGTGCACCCCCACGCCCAGCTTAATTCTTTATGGCGTCAATACAGGCAATGGAATTTTTTTCAGCCAGTATTTCTAGTTCCCTGAATCCCTCTCTCCCAAAGATCACGTCCTGCCCCACGCTCCAACCCACCCACTCACATGGCTCATAATACCCTCGCCCTGTGCTGTCCTATACGGTAGCCAGCAGCCCCCCTGTGGCTATTGAAATTTAAATGAATTACAATTAAATAAAAATCTAGTTTTTATAGTTGCACTAGCCGCATTTCCAGTGCCGGCAGCAGCATTTTGGTAGTGCAGATGGAACATTTCCATCACCACAGACGGTTCTCTTGGGAAATTTCTAGCACTGTCCCCAGCTTTGTCCTTCCCCTAAGCACAGCTCTCCCACAGCCTCGGCTGTCTGTCCCTGCCTGGCCCCCGCCTCTTGGCTTTGTCACTCACTTCTGGTACCCAGATTCTGCTGGTCCTCAGACCCTGCGGAGCCCGCATGCAGCTCGCAGATTCCACTCCTCCCCTGTCCCTCACCCTGTCTGCCCTGCAGGCTCACAGTGCACCTGTGACCAGAATGACACCTTTTTGCAAAGAGTTTATTCACAAGGTGGCCAGGCATGGAAAAGGACCTGAGTCTCAAACCTGCCTCCCTGAGGGCAGGGTTTAGGATGTGTCTTGGTCACTTTCTCTCACTGGGACAAAACGCCTGATACCCACAACTTAAAGGAGGAAAGGTTTATTTTTGGCTCTTGGTGTCAGAAGTTCAGTCCATCGACAGGCGGCTCCAAGGCAGGGCCGCGTGGCAGAGGGCCCGGTGAGGGAATCTGCTCCTGTCTGGGTGGGCAGGCAGCAGAGAGTGAAGGGAGGAGCTGGGGAGGGAGACGCAGCCCTCCAGGCCACAGCCCGTGACCACCTCTTCTGAGTTGGCCCCACCCCCTCACATACCTCGGCCCTGAACTCCACCGGTAGGTGCAGCAGCCGCTGATCAAACCACCCTCCAGAAGCCTCCTCCCTGAGTGAGAGTTTTGGGGGACAGGCGGGATCCAAGCCACTCCGCGGATATTTGTGGGACGAAGAAGCCAGGCGGTCTGAGTTGCAGGAAAGGTGAGTGGAGGTGACATAATTGGCGGCTGGACATGCCTAACCCGTCTTCATGGCTTTTCATCTGCAAGTTCAGAAAATGGGTGTCAGCGTGACCCCAGGTGGGGTTTTCAGACCCCTGCCATTGAAGAAGTCGCCCGTCTCCGCAGGCTGGAGCGAAGAGTCGGGGATTTAGGCGAAAGTGGCCTTCGCGTCCCTGAAAAGTAACCCAGACAACTGTCACCACCGCGCGCCACACAGCCGAGGCTGCACAGCTGTGTGGCCTCCGAAGTTGGTGGTTTCTAAAGTTATCAAATCCCTGACAGAGAGCGGCTGGAGAGTGTGGAAAGGGTCTCGCGTTTTGCGGCCCTCCCGGCGCCCTGCTGGAGCGGTAGGGCCACTTAGCCTCACCCGGCAGCTCCCCGGTTCTCTTGCTTACTGTGCTGGCTCCATGACACCACAGCCCTGACGAAACGCGACTCGCCGTGTCCTCCTGACTCCCGAGCTGACCAGCGGCCGGCCAGTCGCAGGCTGGCCGGTACACGGTAAACAGTCCAGAGCGGGCTTAGTGGGCCCTATGCTGCTCTTCCCACCCCGGGGGCGGCTTTCTTCCTGGAGCTGCCCAAACCACTCCTCACTGTGTCGGTTGCTCCATCTCAAAGCCTTTGGGTCCAGCTGGAAAATGGATCCAGAAGCGCAGGCTTCCGCTCTCTCCCAGCCCTCCCGCTTATGCCGTCCTTTAAAGTGCCAACCAGAACATGTCACAGCTCTGTGTGATGACAAACAAGTCCCACTCCTGATGCCAGATGACAGGGCCTGCAGTCACCTAGTGCTCTCGCTGGCTTCCTCTGCGTCCCTCCTGCTGGCTTCTTACTGTCGTTGGACACGCTGGCCTGGTCTCTGCTCCAGACCTCCTCCAGGCTCCCTCTGCCCCGAGCTCGCGTCCCTGAGACACCCGTGTGTCTTATTGCCTTTCCCCTTCCAGGTCTTTGCAGCTCGGATGTTACTCTCTTAGTGAGGTCCCCTTTGGATATTATTGCATCTTTGTAGGTTAAATTCCTTGCTGGGGATTTTTTTCTGAACGCAGTCACAGCTCAGGGGTTTGTCCCTTCATTCTGTTTTTCTTAGCTGGTACCAAAAATGACAGTTATCTCTCCCTCCCAGTCCCTACAGCTCCTGTTGTGTTTTTCTTCCTTATGGAGGGCCAGACATTGTAATTGTGGACCTCCTTGTATTGTTCCTGATTTTAAAGTATTTCTAGTATCTCTCCATTAATGTTTGCTGTAAGATTTTGATAGAAAAATCTTTACTGAATTTGAGAAGTTTATTTCTACTTCTAAGACATTTTAAATCATAAAACATGTATCAAACCGTGTCAAATACTTTTTAGTATTGATTGAGATAATTATATAATTACATTTTTTGTCTATTAATGTTGTGAATTGGATTGACAGATTTTTTTTCTGATGTTAAATTAATTTTGCCTTTCTGGGATAAACTGTACTTGATTATAATGTACTTAAAAATCCAGTACATAGCTACTTGTTAGATCGCTTGTTAGATGGCTGCTTGTTTTATGGTTTATGCCTGGTCACCCCCACTAAGCCTCATGCACCCAGAGGCAGGGCTTTGGAAGGGCAACTGGGTCATGGGGAGGCTATATTTAAATGTGATGTTGGGAGCTGGGCCCGTTGGAAGAGAAAGGTCACTGGGGGCATGAACTGGAAGGGTTTATCACCCTCCCCAGGTCCCTTTGCGCTCTCCTTCCTGTCTACCTTGCTGGCCCCTCTGCCACACCATCCTACCTTGGAGGCAGCCGACCATGGACTGAAATGTGAGTCAAAATAAAACTCTCCTCCTTTAAATTGTATTGGGTATTGTGTCTCGGTGATGAGGAAGTGACTAAAGCACTACTACTTCATTTATAATATCTACGAGAATGTTGATGATTAAAATGAGCTCTATATATATGATGAGCAATATATATAATATATGTTATGCATGTAGTTATAGCGATATGCACAAAGTTGTATTATGTATATACTTGGCATTTTTCTTTTTTGCCCTTAGAATTAGGATTACATTAGCCTCTTAAAATATTTATGTCAGATTTTGCTCATTTAATCTTTCCTGAGCATCTCAGATAAGCCGGGAATGAAGAGTTTCTTGAAGGTGTAGGAGCGTTCACAAGTGAAATCTTCACCAGCATTTGAATTTCTCCAATGCTTAATCTCTCTTTCTTTTCTCGTGCCACTTTTGGCATTTGCGTATTTTTTATTTTTTTGCAGAAACTGACCCTTTCTAATCTACCCACATGTATTAACATACAGATATGACCCTACCAGAAGCTAGCACATCCCTGGCGCATGGGCTCGCCGAGGCGAGGGAGAGCCCTGTGTCCCCGCGGTGGCCAGTCCTGGATCAGGCTACACCGGAGAGGAGCACAGCTCTCAGGGGCAGCTGCCTTCGCCGGGGCTGCTCCGGGACAGACTTTGCCCGCAGTCCTGTGGGATGGGGGTGGTCTGGGCAGCACATTGCAGCGTCCACACAGCCCAAGCCTCAGGCTGCTCAGGTTCACTTGATTCTTGGGTAACGCTCTGCCTGCTCTGTACTGAACCCGGTTGTGAGAGTGAGCTGGGGAAGCATCGTTTAGATCAGTGTTAAACCACTGACGGGGTGAAATAAGCTGTGTAGGGAACTTTTACACCAAGGAAATTGGAACATACTGCAATCCAGCTTTTTTCCTTCTGAAAGACGATGTACCAGCTGTGATGGTTTATCTGAGATGTGCCCCTAAAGCCCCCTGTGTGTGGAAGGTGACTGGATCGTGGGGGTGCTGTCCTCATCAGTGGAGTGGACCATCGGTGAGCTCCTAGCCTAAAGCCCTGTTAGGAGGTGGGGCCTGGTTGGAGCTGGTCACTGGGGTGTGACCTGGAAGGGGTGTCCTTGACCCTGGCTCCTCTCTCTCTCTGCTTGCAGGTTGCTATAGAACAAACAGCTCTCCACCCACCGTTCTGCCTTGAAAACAGCTTTTTTTGGACTGAACTCATGAGAAACTGTGAGCCACAGTGTTACTGCCAGCACCGGTGGACTGCGCTTAGGGTAGGTCTCTGCAGCCTGCGGGCTCCAGTCACCATGGATGGGAGCCAGTCCTGTCAGCCTCGTGCGTAACCTCCATCCTGGCTGTTCTGACCTCGCTCAGGAGCTCGCTGGAGTGGCTGATAATTGAGGCTAGTGGACACTAACCGGCCAGGTCATTCCCCTAATTCATTGTTAATGGCTCTTGCTAGGAAGACGCTGTCTCAGGGACATTAACATGTGATTTTAAAATCATCGCTTTTTCTGCCCCTATGTCAATAAGTCAGACAAACATGATAATTATAATACATCCCTATGTCAGTATCCATGTTTCTTCCTCTGACTTTTTCATTGCAGATCTTCTAATATTTCTTTGTTCCAGGCCCCTTATCACCCAGCAAGGCCATTCTGCATCAAGGCTAGAACTGAGCTTATTTTGAGTCATTCATTCCTGTTTTCTTGGATGCAATATTATTTTTAATTTACTACGATGGTGAGATGCAAGAGAGTTTGCTCTTTTGGCAGCTTCCACTTAACCTTCTCCATGATGACAGCTCACGGAGAGCTGTCCCACCAGCTCACCAGACGTGAACAAATGTGGGAATTCTGCTGGCTCTCGAGTAATGCCTTTTTCAGTAATATATTTGAGGTCTGGGGAATGAAGCTCTGGGTGGGTCCTTGGAACCAGGGGATCCACTGAGATTCAGTCCTCCAGGCTCCATTTATTACCTGGCTCCCAGAGGTCACAAACTAAGGGGTGTCATGGCATTACCCCAGTTCTCTGCATGTCAGCGTCACCACAGTAACCAACAGCCTTGAAATGTGTGGGTCTGTCTCTTTCCCCAGTGTGCGCTTATGCAAGTAAGTAACCACATCCCTTTAGGAAAGGGCTCGGGGAATCATTATGTCACACTCCTGCCCTGGTGTCAGAGGGGCCTTCCTGTTAGGTCTGCTACTTCTCCTTTGGTTGATGGGCTCCAGGACTGATAAACAGCTCAGGTGCAAACCCCCTGCTCGTCTATCTTCGATTTATTTTACTTTTATAGCAAAATAACTGTTTTGTTTTTTTTTTTACTTTTATAGCAATGCTGTTGTTAGGTGCCTTTCTAAATTGCCTTGGGAATACCAGTTCTCATAATCTTTCTTTTACAAATCTTGCTTTTCATGTTCTTAGAACTCTGCACTACTTCTAGGTAGTGATGGTTTTCTTCTGTTTCAATTAGGAGTTTTATAATTTTTTGTTTCACGTTTAGTCTATAATCCAACTTGGTTAATTTTTGTATATGGCATAATGTAAGGGTCAATACATCAGACAAATACAATAATTATAAATATATATCTCTTCTAACAACTGACACTTGACATAATACAGGCTAGAAGACAGTCAGAATGGAAAATTTGGTAGCTGTTAACCTTCCTTCTTAAATGGTAAAGTGTTTAAAATTATGAATTTTTCTCTGAATGTAGATTTGTCTGCATATTGGATTTTGGGTGGTGAATATTCTCACTTTTGTTTATTCCTAGATGTTTTATTTTAGCTTGGATTTGGGGTTATTTGGAAAATTATTAATTTACTAGGTTTTTACACTGATTTTTCTTATACATTTAAAATTCTATATTGTATATAGAACACTGTGTAAATATTATCTCCTTAAAATTTATAAACATTTTCTTTGTGGACAAAGATGACTACTTTAAAAATTGCTTCACAAGTATAATAAAAGAATGTATAGTCTATCAATGTCCCGTAGTATATATGCATATTCCGTACAGATTTATTAAATTGACTTTATTACTATTCAGATTGTGTGGGTCCTTAGAATAGTACCTGTAATATAGTAAGCACATATAAATATTTTGAAAGGTATGTTTTTAACAAGTCCTTATTTTGTTTCTATGCATTTGGGGTTTATGTACTTGGGTCTGCTTCGTATGATACGTAAAGGTTTATAGCTGCTATATTTTCTCTATGGATTTACTTTTTATCGTCATGTAATATCTCTTTTACCTAGTTAGTGCTTTTGGTCTTGAATCCTGCTTCATGTGCTATTAATAATGTCGCTCCAGCTTTCTTTTCGCCTCCTATGTTCCCGTCCCCTTGTTTCAACTTTTTCATCATGTCATTGTCTCATTTACTTTTGTATAGAATTTGTAACTCCATCTATGCCAAAATCTCATCTTACAGACAGCTCCAAATCCAGTACGCCTAAGTCCCTGATGGGCCTGATATGTCAACAGATAACACTGATGAATTCCGGCCCAGAAAACAAACACCTCTCAGGAGGATGAGCGCAGGCCTGTCAACTGAGGACAAGAGAATGCTGGAAAGATGGAAATGGCCCAGGATGGGTGACTCGTTTTCGTGACTTTTAACCTGAGAGAAGGCCAAGTCGTTCAGGGAATGGAAAACTCCAATAAAAGCCCTTTATTCTTTCTGGCCTGAACCCCTAGAGGAGGGTAGAGTTCGGAGAAATGATGACCACTAAAAGTATGGGTGTGTGAATCCTGGAAATAAGAGATCTGAAGAGGAGTTGTCACTAATTTGGGGTGTAAATTTCAGAATTCCTGGCTGGCCCCTAAACAATGCATCTATGAGACAGATTCTAGGTTGGGAAAAAAGTGTGGAGTTTAGTCCAAAGAAGTTAATTGCTTACTAAAATGAACAAACTTTCCCATTCTTTAGAGGAATATAAAGAATTCCCTCTTCAAAACATAAGACTTTTATGCTCAGATTACAGCCCATAGTTCTCTGGGGTACTTTTATTTCCTCACCTTCTTTTTCTCACTCCCCTCTCACAACTCCTGGATTTTTTCGAGATAGTTAAAAATTCTTGATTTCACTACTATTAAGTGCCTTCCTTGAAGAAGTGGCTCTCCGCATAGGTGGAGCATTACGTTGACCAGGCAGCCTCCTGCTGCAGATTTCCTCCGAATCCATCTTGGACGCAGCCCTGGCCTTTCCCCGGCCTAGCAGCTCCCTGCCTGCTTGTAACATGTGGCCGAGTGCAGGCTGATGCCAGCGTGCCCCGCTCCCTGCTCCTCTGGGCTAAGGGCAGCTCCCGGGCCTGCTCTGCCCAGGGACGGGCAGGCGCCTCTGTGGACCGCTGCTGGGGCTAAGGGCGGGGTGAGGTGGAGTGACAGGGTCCCTCTTCAGCCGGCTCCCTGCAGAGCTCGCTGTGGGGCGTGGAGGACCCCGGAGCCGCCAACCCTTTCAGATCCCCCTTCGGAGTGCTTCCAGGGTCTGGGGCTCTGACAGCGCCATGAGATGCGGGCCGGAGGGCGGCTGCAGCAGCATCGTCCTGCCTGCACTCCAGCGTCT
>PVJO010015043.1:0-46327 GCA_004026905.1 Hystrix cristata
CTACTGTCTGTGTGTTAAGCTTTCTCTACTGCATGTACTCCTGGGCACCATGACCCTGTTTTAAATCCACTCGAGACTAATGTTGTGTATTAGTCAGTGGTTCTAGAGACAATGGTTTGCAAGAGAGAAGATTTATTATAATTTATTAGCAATTACAAGTTACAACATTCACCCACAAGCTAAATGCAGGAAGGGTGCAGAATGTCTGACTATGCACTGGAGACCCGAAAGATCCAATCAAGGGCTGGGTGCCCACGGCCCTGTCCCGTGTACATCTGTGTCTGCACTAAAGGGCTGAAGAAATCTAGGCTGGAGCCAGGATATGATTCCCTCAGTGGAGATGAAGACCAGAGCTCCCTCAAAGCAAACAGCAGCCATCCTTGAGCTCCTTCTGCATTGAGAACAGCCGAGTTCCTTTCAGGGAAACCAGCCACAACAGAGCTTCTCCTGGGAAACAGCTGGCCCATGTCTCCTGCTCCCGTTCTCCTTCATGTCATATTGGCAACAATCCTCAGGTGGATCCTCTACACCCAGAACCACAGCACCGCCGTCCAGCTGGGCGCTCCTGCTCAAGTTGACCACAATAAGTCCATCACATGTTGTTTGCAAAATTTTCTAGCCCTTGAAATCTGCTCAATTGTTCCGAAGTCCAGTGCTGAAAGAGAGGAAAACACCAAGACAGCACAGTGGGAGTGTTCTCAGAAAACACAGCTCTCATAGCCAGCAACTCTTCTGTGGAACAGAGTGTGTAGTTAGGCTGTGTCAGGGGCTGCAGGGACAATCTTGTGCATCTCATGAAGATGAAGACCATTAGCTGAACAGTCAGCCCACAAAGTACAGCACCAAGGCCTTGTGTGAAAAACAGACCTACCCTGTAGCACTAAAGGAGGTCTAACATGTCCAAAAGAGAAAGAAACACATTTTCTGAGTTCTTAATGTGATAGATGAGACAGCTCAGGTCCAGGGAGACCAAGAGACATGATAGGCGTACAGAAAGCTTGGGGCAGGGCTGGAAATTGGATCCATATCATCCTGTGTTCTATATTCAGCTATTCAGTTATGTGCACAGACCTGATGTGCTGAACTTTGATTATAGTTTACACCGATCTCACACTAAACTGTAATTGCAAAAGACAATTAGTTGTTCTCTACAGATTCTAAATAAGATATCTGCTGTGATTATGCTGCTTTAAAACATTTGGTTGGAAGCAAAGTGTGTTTGCTCATAAATGCAGATACTTTCAGTTGACAAAGCTTAAAAAGGCAAAATTTACTTTTTTATTTTTTATAATACATAAATGAACCAGAGACTTAGATTTAATTTTTCATGTTTCCCCGCAGATAGTCTCCTCCATCCAGCATTCATTATAAATTTAAGCAAATATGTATGTACCCAAACACTTACCTTTTCCCGTTCTATTTATCAGCTGCTTCCATTTCACCTGATTTTATATGAATTAAATAGAACCAAGACATGAACAATGAAATGCTTTCAGCTCATGGTGCCATGAACATTTTCACCCTACTTTCCTTTGCCATGTTGCCTTCACTGCTTCAACATACTTGAAATTCAGGTGCAGGGCTGCACATCCTGCCAGATTTGGAGAGTCAGCCCGCGGGGGACTTCATTAGTAGACGTCTTCTTCAGTTCAAAGATGGCACTTGAGAGTTTTAAGACTCTCTAGTTTACTAATTAGCCCACCCCCGAGGAGCATGTTTAACATCTCTCAAACCTTTTTAACTTTTATTGATATGGGCATTTGCACATAACTGTGTTCGATTTAATGTGTCCAAATCCCTAGTTACATTCAAGGACATCTACTTTAGAACACATCATAAGGCCCATTTAACGATTTCCTTTGTTGTATTTATGTGTATTTACTTATGAGTAAATAATTTGTTTCGTTTCACCTTTTACCAACTAAGCATATTCTCTGCTGCTATTCCCTTAAGCCTTCAGATTGCAGAAACTACGTAAAGGTAACTTCCCTCTGGATTGGCAAATTCCAAACTCAGTCCCACCTAGGGGATGCTAATCACAGTAGAAACCTTTGCCTGAGCCTGTATTCATCAGATGTCAGCCTGGGATTGGTGAGGGCCGTTTGTCAGTAAATATGTGATTAGCTTTGTAAACCCAGCTGCTCTATTCTGTTTTCTGTAGACTATGACTATAAAAAGCTTCATTTAAAATATTTTTGTAAAGTGAGTCCTAGAGGTTTTTTTTCCTAACCTTGATTCAAGAAGAAACAGCTAACATTTATTTATTCTGCTGACATTGAATTTATACTGTCATGAGACACCAGGCGAATTTCAGAGTTGTCCCGTCTTTCTCTCCCCAATGTCCCCAGCTAAAATGATGTCAAAGGCGAACTACTGCAGTAGTGCTGTGACCTGTAACCCACCCTTGCAGCCCATCCCTCCCCTCCGTTCCTACAAGTAGAGTGAATGTTTAGGAATTGTTTGGCCATGTACTTCCCTCACTTAAAAGCCCCTCTGTGATTTTCCATTGCATTTAGGAAAAGAGAACCAAGCTCTTAAATTATTGTCAGGTCAATTTACAGGCAACCCAGGCTGCCTCCATACGTTGGATCTCTACTATTAAAGTGTGACCTGTACAGTAGATGAGACATACGGTAGAGACAGATGGGCTATTACAAAAGGTTGAGAATTATAGCAAAATCAGTAGTCATGAGTTGCCTTTTATAACATGCAAAATAATGTACTTTTAAAACGTCTTAGTTTATGAAATTCTTTATTGTGCCTGTCACTTAAAGATGCATCTTAAAATAAGGCTGTTATGATCAAACGATATAGCATCAGTCATAGCACTTTTTAAAGTATAAAATATACAAACATAAGATATTAAAATTTCAATTGCCTAAATCCCACTTATTTAACACGTATTGGTAGCTCATCATGCATCTGTTTGAGCTGTAGGGTGGAATTTGACAACTTACCGTCCTTCCCAGTAGAACTACTTATTTGTCATTGGCACCTGCTTTGTTAATTAATACTTTATAAGTTTGCGTACAAGTTTGCATACTTAGTAGGTCAAGATGATTTTAATGCTACTTTTAGCTGTTTCTATAGATTGCAGCCCTCTTAGCAAGAGCAAACATAAATAAATAAATGAATAGAAACTGAAACTTAGTATCAGGCAAATAAGCAAAGTCCTAATTCACGAGTAAGACAAAGGTTGGCACAGCAGCTCAACTTCAGCCTGTCACGACGGGCGAGTGGTCGGGTCGCGCCCCCATCCGGCGAGCGTGTTATTGCTGGTGTCCAGACGCAGCAGAGGCCCGGCTCCCGCTGCCATCCACGCCGAGTCTCCTCCGGCGGCTGGCCGGAGCTCTGTGGACTTCTAATTCTTAGTGCTGCCCAATTAATCCACGGTGTGTTCTTCCTAAGACAGACACTGCCAAGTTTAACTTGTCTACAGTTTCTCTTTTCACAGCGACCTGCCAGGTGCCGCGTGCCGCACGCCTTTACCTATTTCTCCATCCTCCTGCCTCTTGTTCTCCATCGTCAATGCAGCTATGCCCTGCTGTCTTCGTTCCACTTCCTTAGACATAGTGCAACATGGCTCGCATTAGAGACATTCCTACACAGCACTTGCTCTGCTAACATAGATACTCTGCAACAAGTCTTAACAGTTTTGCAGATTTCAGATTAAATTCTCTTTTTTCAATCTGAATTTGATCTTCCCTTTTTCTACATTAAAGTCTTTGACCTTTTCTTCATAGACATTGTCAGAATATTTAATTGTGCATTCATTTGTATCAGTTAAAGTTTATCTTTTGCATGAGAATGCCAACTCTATGAGAGCAGGGCTGTGGTCTCTTTTAGTAGCTTTTGACTGTCACATACATTATTAATACCTATTTGCTGCTTGGATAAGTGACTAAAATATGAAACTCTATTTTTGGATTTATCTCCCAATTTATTTGGGCTTGAAAACAATCTTTAATGATAAAATGAAATTTCCTGTATATCTAAATTACTTGATTTTTCTATTTCACATCTTTTAAATATCTGAACATCCAATGAGGGAGGAAAAAAGCAGTAGAGGGGATTGTGCATGCCATCATATAGTTAGCAGAAAAGACCACACTTGGCCAGTGAAGATTGTGGGCAGTTTTTTGATCATATACTATATATAAGACACGTGATACAAAAGACTCTAGTTCTTAGTTAGAAAGGACATTCGGGCCATCTGGTTCTATCTTTGCTTCTGTCTTTTTGGACAGTTCCAGACCACTTTAATAAGGCAGTTCATTGTAATCGTGAGTATTTCTATGACTTCCTTCTATAAAAATTCTTCCATATTCCTCTTTTATAAAATATTTTATACCTGATATAAATATTTCTGTTTAGTGGAGTTAGATTTGAGCTAATCACAACTTCCGAAATTCATGTTCTCTGAGTTATGATGACAAAGTCATAGGATTAATTTCTTTGCATGGCTCCTTACTCTAAAAATAGTCCCAAAAATGGATTTCTAAAATTATGTCTATATGATAGAAGCTGCAATAAGTTGATTTGTATAAAAAGCATTTAAAAATGTATCCTTAAGATTTAAAAAACACTGGCTACAATTTCTGTTCCATGGAATACATTCAATAAGATTTCTATGAAAAAACAGAAAAGAAATTTTTGGTAAGTAAAAAAGAAAACTCAGATTTTTTAGGTCTTATGGTGACCAAATTTTTCTACAGCACTATATCATAAGGATGTAACTGGTTACACTTTCTTATTGAAGATTCTGACTATGTGATATTGTTAGGCAGCTTCCTTTTTCACCTATATCAGTTTGATTCTACCAAATCCATTCCAAGAAAATCACCTATTGCTTTTGGTACCCATTTACTGGCTTATGGATTGCATTTGTGGTTGATAGTCTATTAAATTACTGTGCAGATTGGATTCAGGCCGGTGGTTAAAAAATTTCTGTTAGACTCCAGCAGCATACGTGTATCTCTTACAAATTCATCTTTCTTATCATTCTCAAGTTTAGCTCTGTCCATGGAGGTTGAGCTGGGTGAACACTCAATTTCACAGGTGCACATTGGGTGGAGGTATCTGAGGCCTGAGTGTTTGGGAATAGAGAGCAGTCCCCCCAGTCAGTGTTGAGATTGTGTGTTGTTCTAGCTCCCCATAAAAAGCCCTGGTCTCCCTGGTCATTGTTGTCAATAGAGAACGTCTCTCTTTTTTTTAATTTAATGATTAAAGACCACGAAATATTCATTTTTATAATCCATTACTTAGACCTTAGATGTGATTATTTAATCTGTGCTTCCCATTGACTGTCTTAGAATGGCAACACAGATTTTTCTCTCTCGTAATTAGACTACGTCTCTCCTTACTCTACGCCACAAAGCAAGCATGGTGTGTTGAGAACCATGATGACTCAGCTATGGCTTCCAGGTTTGGTTTCACCTAGAAGCAAATTATCCAACTCTGATTATGTTTGCTTTTACTTTTGATCTCATTGAAATGCTGTTTTTACCTGTGGTGAGGATGGTGGTAGGACAGTGTCAACCTGATCAGCTCTGGGACTGCCCCAGGGGACCCTTGGAGCACATTTCTATATGTGTCTGAGTAGCGATGGAGGTACCACCTCAGGATCTCCATCTGGTCCCTTGACTCTTCCGCTCTGGGGCTGCTCCTCTGTTCTGCCTGCCACTGTGAACAAAGCAGGTTTTCTCTTCGATGTCCTTCTGCCATGATGTTTTTGCTCTGGAATCAGCTTGCCATGGACAGAATCCCCTCAAACCATGAGCCAAATTAGACTACTCCTCGTGTAAGTTGTGGCTGTTAGATATTGTGCCTCAGCAATGAAAATACAGTGAGAAAGTAATAATACAGGGGAAAAGTCTGATAGAAACAGGTAGATGACCTCGTTGGTTATTTAACTGGCAAATAATATTTAATCTTGAGACTCTTCATGCTGATATTGAATCGAATCTCTTTCATTTTATCTGAGCATCCTAGAGGATTGTAGAGATCTGATTGCCAAGTATGATAGAATTTCTGGGCTGGTACTATCAGTTATTAAGTTGTTATTGAATATCAAGGAGGCCATGAAAACAGAGGCCACTTGATACTTGGGTGTGAGTAATATACCACAGCTGTTCCTTCCTCGCTTGGCTGCTCTTGGCTTCAATTTAGCATTTGGCCTGCCCTTAGAAGGTAGGATGGTCAGTTTTATGTGTCAGCTAGATCAGGCTAAGGACAACCTACGTAGCTGGTAAAAGATCTTTTCTGGGTATATCTGTGCAGACATGAGCATTTGAGTCAGTACACTGAAAAATGATCTGCACTCACTAATGTGTGTGGCTGTAAGGTGGTTTTTCTGTCACTAGACAAACACCCAGGGCCCACAGTTTAAGGGAGGAGAGGTCTACTTGGTTCAAGTTCTCAGGGGATTCAGCCCGTGGTTGGTTGGCTCCGAGGCAGAACGTCGAGGTGTCAGGGTGTGATGGAGTAAAGCTGCTGAGTTTGTGGTGGTGGGAACCAGAGCCAGGGACAGCACCAGAGAGGAGGGGTCCGGAGACCAGAGAGTGACCTCGAGTTTAGGCCCCCACGACCCACTCAGACACACAGAGAAGCGTGTGTCACTAGCCACCTAGGCGACTTTTAAGCCGGTCCAGGTGGAAGTCCATGTCAACTGTCACTGCGGGCGTCCTCAGTTCTGTTGAGGGCCACCGGAAGAGAAAGGCTGAGGGGGGCTGAGCTGACTTGTGTTCTTCCGGAGCTGGAGTCGCCGCACTCTCCTGCCTTCACACCCGGCTGCTCGGGGCTCCGGGACCTTTGGACTCTGAGTCTTTGCATTCTTATGTGGCCAAGAAATTGTCTTTTTAAAAAATCTTTACTTTAGTGGCACATTTTAGATACACATAATGATAACATTCATCATAGGGAATTTGTAACAGTACGTGATATATCTTGAAACTGTCTTAAAGCTGATGTCTTAAAATAAAAGGAAAAGGAAGACACTGATCCGAGTTTATCAATGAAAGCATTTTGGTAGTATATTTAGAGCAATTTTAACAATGCTTAAAGAAACTTAGTTTTCAGGTGGATTGATGAAAATTCTATGACTTTCTTTCAGGAAAAGTCTAAAAATGCTACTTCTGTAAGCCTATGGGGGAAAGGAATTCAGCATTACTTTATTGACAATATATTTTAAAGTAAGTAGGTTTTTTTATTTAACCTATTTTATAGGCCTGATTTAAGAGTAGTGTTCCCTTTTTTCACCTAAAATATTAGTAAATTATGAGGTTATGATGGTATTTCTAAAATCAAATGCAAATTATGCCTTTCTGAAATCAAACCTAATTCATATTCATATTAACAGTATTTAATCAGAAAAATTTCAATATTTACTAGTCTTGATTGATTGATTGATTAATGAGTGTAACAGGATCCAACCTCAGACCTTTGCCTTCAGCTACATTTCCATCCCATACCCCCTTTTAAAAAAAAATTGTATTTTTGTGATATGGTGTTGCTAAGTCACTAACTTGCCCAGTTTGGGCTTGGATTTGAGCTTGTCCAGCTTCAGCCTTGCAGAATGCTGGGATTATAGTTGTACGCAACCATGCCTGGTTTCTTTTCTTTTTTTTTCATTCATTTTTAAAAAATTATCTAGCAATCTAATTTAGGCAATGATGCTGGAAAGAATCAGTCTCAGCTTTTAGTGTAACCATGCAGTGTTCAGTGTGAAATGGACATATAAAATTGAAAATGGTGTATCATGTGTGTTGGGTAACCACATGTTTTCTGATGTTATTGCAATCATGACTTTGGGCTTTTTGTAGAAAAATTTAACTTTCGAGAATATACCTTATCTGGAGAAGTCAAGCATTGTGTTTGAAAACTAAATTGTCCAGTATCATGAGTTTGTTGTTCACACATTGAAAAGTGAACTTCCTTTAGCACAGTCTCTCATGTGATCGGGTACAGGGCTGTGGGTGGTGAATACCCTGTAACTGTCCACTTGCAGGAACAGAGTTGTATCACATCATGAGTCTAGACAGGGAAACAAGTCTCATCTATTTGGATTTGGGCAATGAAAATATAGAAGAAAAAAAAAACCTTTACAGGATTGAGGAAATGTTAGAGTTGCAAATATTTGGCAATTTCAAATTACCACACTGATTTGGTTTCATTTGACATTTATGGAGGCCCTTTGTAAACTGAGGGAGGATGCGAAAAATAACTTGATTCATTTTTTCATTTTTCTTATAACAAATGAAGACTTTATGTGGAATACTATAAGTCAAGTGAAGTCATAGTCCTACAAATACTTAGGAAGATCCTATGTTAAATTTATTTCTGATTGTTCAGATGTGTAACAAGTTTCCATTTCTTGTGGTAATCTTGATTTCCAAGCAAAGGGGATTTGGAAAGCTACAAAGAGGACATGAATAGGAGGCTTGTCAAAAAGCATGAAGACCCCACTGAAGCGATTGTGAATGTTTATTAAGAGTCACTGTTTTGAATAGACGGCAATGTCCAGGAGGAAAAAGTATAGGGGCTGATGAAGATTTTTAAAACTTTGCGTGGTACCATTTAATTAGATGGCAGAGGGACTTGGGGTGGGAAAGCCGTACTCATTACATGTAAGGGGGAAAGATGGTGAATTTAATGTTGCTGTCTGTAAATATTATGTTTTTGCATTGTGCAATACTGATGATGATAATAACAACAATAGTAGCAGTTAGGATTTGTTCTTATTTTACGGTGTCTTTTAAAATGCTTTAAGTTCTCCTGTTGTATCAATAAAATCACTCTCAATATACAATGTGAATAGAGGTGCAAACTTAGACACAAGTCAACTATTTTCCAGAGATCATGCAGTCAGCAAATGTTCTGAGGTCCAACGCTTGAAAGAGTGGGATGCACTCGAATGTTCCCCACAACTTCAAAAAGCAAAACTCACCTTGAAGAACAGTTGTTCTGTCTCTTTTGAGAGAACCAGTCACCACTGCCTAGGACACAACATGCATTTATATTGCCAATAATTTTGTAAGATCTTAGTATTTGTGTTAGAGTAATTCATGGTTTCTATGCCAAGGGGCTGAAGAAAGGCAATGTCAAATTTATCAGTTCCTTAGACATCTGACTGAAAGAGCTCTGACATCTCTCTCACCTTGAGTTGCACTGCTTAAAGATGTGCTTAGTTCCATAAAAACTCACCACAAATCTCTTTCAAAGCAACGCAGCATGTCCTACACCTGAGTTTTGACTGACGCAGAATGATGTAGAATAAAGAAATTCCACTGAGATTTCTGTGACCCAGCTTCTAATCTTAGTTCTTTCGTTATGATACTATACAAGTCACTTTGCCTGATCCTTGGTTTAGCCACCTATAAAACAAAGGCTGTGAGTAGAGATAAAGCAGGTCCATCTCCAGCTCTCAGTGCTGTGACTCCATTTCTCCTTTTTTAAAATAGAAGCCTGTGAAAATCCAAATGGGACTATCTTCCATTACTTCCCACACATAGATCGATTTGGGATTGTGTTGCAAGTAATGCAACAGCTAATAGACTTTTATTTGGAATGTTCATTCTGTTGATATTCTATGACTGAACCAGGTTAAGACATTTATCTTTCATTTATGGATTTAACCATTACTTGCCTTTAATGTGAAAGCTCTTTTTTGAGTTGATCAGAAGGAGCTCATTAAAGGTCACTGACCTCATCTTTTTAATTGTGTGTGTAAGGCATGATAATAGGCGCCAAGTGATAACAAGATGAATCGGGCATGTTATAATACTGAGTACTAAATACTGAATACCCCTTGCTGGTTACCACCAGTAACCATGTATATAGTTGCATACTGCACCACAGCACACACTGAATCTCACGGCGTCTCTGGACAGTCCGCGGTGGCATCCCCGGATTATACAGATTGCGGGTGGCGCACCTGAGAACTCAGGGCCGGCTGACTAAATCTGCTCCCTGGTTACGATGGTACGCTGCCTCTGCTGACCCCCTGAACTTCGCTTTTCTCGCGTTTACCATCACGGACCCAGAGAAGCCACAGATGCATTCAGCCTCATCACTAGAGCATAAATTTCAGTTTTTCATGATAAAACTTAAAAGTAAATTTTTCAAAACAGCTAAATAAAAGCTACGATCTGAGGAGCACTAGTTCATGCTGAAGGTGGGATCAGAGGAACAGCGTGTCCTTCATTTCCCGACAGCCGGCTGCACAAATTCATCTTGCTGCCTCCGTGTGCGTCCACCTGGGTCTGTTGAGATGAGCGTTTGAAATCTCCCGTCTTCCGGGTAGACTGTTCTGTCACAATTCAGAGGAAGCTTTCTAACTCTATAATGTCACTCAACAGAGAGCAGCATGGAGTATTCCACAAGCCACGTGTGGCTTGAGGGCTGCAGCGTGAGGATCACGATGAGCTGCTGGATCCAGCGATATTGGAAAAAGAAAAAAGAAAACTCTTCTCCTCAATTCCATATGTTTTGAAAGATTGGACCAAGAAGATTTGGTTTCCTAGCTGGTTATAAAAAAATCAATTGTCTGATGCTCTCCAACTTAACTAAGTCATACGACAAAATTTAAAAAGCCCATGAATGAAACAATTCCATAAATCATTAGCTCTTCATATAACTTTAATACACATCTTTCCAGTGATGTCATTGAGGGTCTGCTCAGTAAGCATCAGAAACAAAGCACCCTTCTCTTACTATTTCCTCCAAAACAATAACAGGATTAAATAAACCCACCAGTTTGTTTTTCCACTGGGAAAATATACTGCTTGAATGAGGGAAATTTGGAGCTTGATGTTAGCAAGGAAGCAGTAGTTTTTGTTGAGAACTGTAATAAATCTATGCTGGTTGCATAGGATATTCCCAATTTGGTCAGGATAGAATGTGAAGCCATGCGATTGCTCCTGCAGGCTCTACCCGAATGGGAAGGGCCAAGGTGGGAGGTTTCGTGGATGGAGTGGAGTGGTGGAGGCGGAGTTGCCATGGAGCACAGAGAACGGCAGCCCTCTGGGGGAGAGAGACAGTCAGAGGACGGCTGCAGACGCAGGCTGCCCAGATGCATTTTTGATATAACATTGGAAAACAAAATTCTATTTTCTCAATTGACATTCTGATTCGCTGTTTAAAAAGTAGTTCTGAAATTTGAATGTAATTAAGCTAGTAACGCTGTTCATAAAACCCTATATAACGGACAGCATCCTGCTAAGTGTGTTACCAAAACCCTTGACAGATCGGTCATGGCCCAGAGTCCTTTCGTAGTTTTGGTGTTCTCTCAGCTTCCTGTCTGGCTGGGAAGCCACGAAGCATGTGGTCGTCACTGACGGGTCCCCTCATGGTGCTCACCTAGAGGTGACTCACCCAGCAGAGTGCAGAGTGCGTTGGGGCTTCTCTCAGGCCGACCGCTTGCTTTTCTTCAGATCCGGTCTGTCCGAGCAAATGCTGTTCTGTAAGGTGGAGTTAAGGAATTAAGGTGATCGAGGCACCTAAGCAGACAAGGACAGATTCAAGGCACTTGTCTCTCCCTCTAGCTGAAGTCCGGCTCAGTGAGCTAAGCCACTGAGCTCTTGCTGCATAATTAGAATTAGATTAGACCAATTCTTAGCTGGTCCCTGTGCTTGATTTCAACCTTGTACCGCCTTCAAAGCCCTCTTAGCCAGCTTAAACCCTCTGAATTCATCATATCTCAGAGGAGAGTTAGGAATAAGCACTGAGCGGGGGTGGGATGGAGGGTGCACAGAGCCCACAGCTCTTCTCTAAGCCTCTCTCTGAGACCACACCCTGCACCCTCTTCCCGCAGGACGGCCGGCTCTGCCCCCTTTCTGCCTGGGACCCTCCTCTTCTTCCCTAGTCCTAGCCTCTGTCCTGGTGTTGCTTTTTCGCTTTTTCCTTCCTGCATGCTCGGATAATCCATATGCCATAACCACACGTGTTGAAGTCACACCTAGAGACCAAGGGAAGAAAACTACATGAAGGCGGGTTTTGCTTTGATTCTGGAGCCTGCTCTTGCCAAGCCTCATTTCTTCTCTTTATTTCCAAACTGAGATCACCTGAACTGGGGCCTCGAGTTCTGTTTGCTTGTCACCTCACAGCACGGGCAGCAAGGTACACAATGGAGCCACCAGTTCTAGGGGTTTCCATGAAGGCACACGCAGGCACCACGCTGTGCTGGTGGCCTGAAGCATCGCCGTCGCCCCCGAAGCTTCCCCTCATCCTTCTCAGTGAGCCCCTGCCCGGCTTCCCCCACACTTATCTGATTTCTACAACCGTAAATTACATTGTTTCTGTCTTTATTTCCTTCAATTCCTGAAACAGCTTAAAACTTGAAAAATTCCCTAAGTACTGTGT
Organism: Hystrix cristata; assembly: GCA_004026905.1. Classification (NCBI taxonomy): domain Eukaryota; kingdom Metazoa; phylum Chordata; class Mammalia; order Rodentia; family Hystricidae; genus Hystrix; species Hystrix cristata. The sequence goes on from PVJO010015043.1 coordinate 12,358, forward strand.
AATTTTTCCTGACTCATTTAAACTGTCAACCTGTGCCCCGTCAGTCTGAATATTTTAGTGCATTTCGCCCCAGCAAGGACTTTCTCTGCAGGCCCACAGTGCAGCCACCAGAACCAGGAACTGGCTCAGGAACATCCAGGTCTCGGGGGCCCCTTCATGTTATCCATTAATGTTCTTTACAGTGAGAGGATCCAGTCCAGAGTCACACACTGCGTTCCTTCTGTGTCTCTCTCCTGGTATCTGCAGCAGCCCCTCAGTCCTCTCTTGAGTTTCCTCGTACTGGCACTGTAAGACGTACAGGCTGATGATTTTAGGAAATGTGTGTCCATCTGCGTGGACTGCACGTTCTCGAGGTGAATCCAGTCTCGTGTGTCAGGCAGGACAGTCTCAGGAGTGTCACTGTGACCTCATTGTGTCCCTTCAGGCTGCTCGTGGCTTTCATCTGTCCCACCACTGATGACGTCCACATAGATCACTTGATTGAGGTGCTGCCTTCCACGTTTCTCCACTGCAAATTACTCTCGGTCCCTTTGCAACTAATGCACATTGCGTGGGGAGGTGATTTGAGTTTACGTACACATCCTGCTCCGCATCGAACTTCCAAAATGTAGACTAAAGTATTCCCTTCTGCCTATCTGTATGAACTCTGGTTTTTTATTTTACCAATGAGCTAAAATCCTTTACTACATTATTTATTTGGTTCTCCAGCTGGCAAGGACTTGGCCAGCGGCTGCTCCGTCAGGCTGACTTCTGTGCCCTTCAGCCACATCTGTCTTACCTCTTTGATACTTAACTTTTCTGTATAACACAATATTTAGACTCATTTTTTACTTTCCTGCCCCAGCTCGGGAAGAACACATTTCTCTAAGGACTCTGGGTTCCTTTTAGAGGAAAACTATGTAGTAAACAGTCTCTAGCTCCGCTCACGGCTACTAGAGCATCAGAGCACCTGGGTTCCCTCGGTGGACAGCACTGGGGATCCACACAAGCTTCTACACTTATGCACGCACGCACGCATGCACATACACATGCACACACACACGCACATTTGTGTCCTATTTACGTAGTTCTACATATCATAGACCATGAATTCACACTGACACTTGCAATTCTAGCCACACAGCACGTGCTTCACCCGAGTTTCTCCCTGTCCGTGTTTGTAATTTCCTTCTCGGACAGTGAGCAACAGGCTCCCACTATCCTGACATTTTTACTTATTTGACAAATTTTCCTGTAGCCAGTCCCATTCCTGCTGCCACCCTCTCCCCACGTGTGTTATCCCTTTAGTGTCACCCACACCCAGACCAGCCATGCTGACCTGCCACTCCTCTACCTAGATGGCTCACCTTTTGCCCCACAGGACTCCAGTGTGGTGTGCCGCCTGTGGCCACCCCTCTTGAACAGCTGATGCCCCTGTCTTTCCCGCCCCCTGACACCCCACACCAGACCTGTCCTGTGCCTGGGCTCCTGACCCGCCGCAGATCGCCTTTAGGGAAATGTGCAGGAAGGACAGAGATGTCTTCCTCTCCCCTCTGACTCGACACCGGCGCCTCTCTGCTCCTTAGCCTTCAACCACCGTGGCTGTCATCCCGACCTACTTCCCTGCACGGGCTGTGACACCATACGCCAGGCCGCTTCAGCCTACCCTCGCTCAAGCCTGGGCCCGAAACCTATCCCACTCGGTCCCGAGAGAGGGCTTTTGTGTTCAGTTCTTCAGGAAGGGAGCCGAGGGCAAGAGATGCAGACTGAATTTGATTCTCACCTCCTAATCCGTATGCCCGAGTCCTCAGCACATGTGTGACTGTACTTGAGATGGAGGTTTTAAGGCTCTGTGGGGTGCTAAAGGTGGCACCCTAATCCAGCAGGGCTGGTGTCCTTACAAAAAGATGAAGAAACACCAGGGAAGGGCACTGAGAGAGAGAAGTCCACTGGAAGACAGAATGAGAAGGGGACCCCACAAGCCAAGGAGAGCGGCTTCAGGGGAAACCGCTGCTCTGGTTTTACACTTTCTGCCTCCATACCAGGAAAAACAAATTTCTGTTGCTTCACCTCCCAGTCTGTAATCGGAACCCTAGCAGACTAGCAGATCCACACACGAAGTGCAGAGGAAAATAAGAGCAGCTCTTATTTTCATGTTACGTTATGAATTCCTTCGGTCCTCCTCCTGCCTTGGGCCCGCTTTGATCAAGGTGATGGAGATGTTCCACACGTGAGTGGAGATTTTAACGGACGTGTGGACAGCGCTGAGCATGCTGGCTCTGCCCAGCTCCTCAGCTCTGTGGTCACGGGGCCCTGATGAGCCTCCTCACTGTGGCATCAACGCAACCGGCCTTCCGGGGAGCACCTGTTCCCCTGCCGCAGCCTCTTAGGGTGCAGACTTGCCTTGTCAGCCTCCCAGAGGACGGAGGTTATTTTTGATTGGTGAATCAGTTCTGGTCATTAGATATCAAAATCAGCATTTGAGGCATAAAAAGAGATTATCTTGGATTTCAAAAGAAAGATTTGTATTTCAAACCACTTTAAAAGTTCTAGCTTTTGATGACCCCCAAGAATTCATTCATGAATTTTAGCATATGAGGCATCTTTTCATGAACTAAATGCATATTTTTGACCTCCAGAATTATTCTCCATTGTCGATGAGTGTCCATGGTGACAGTGTAAACAATGGGAACTGTTATTGTCCTACGCTTCTCTTTCTGGTGACCACTGTCAGGGAAACCAGGAAGTTTCTGCTGCAAACAGAAATAGTTCTTAATTACTCACGGTACTTAAATAAGGCTTAACAGCAACTGTCTTTAAAACTGCCTAATTAGAAGTGCTGGTCTGTCCGAATTAGGAGTCCTCAGCACGCTGTTCCCTGCATTTTTAAAGACACTTGGGGCCCAGGCTGATCCCTGGCTGGAGAGAACAAAGCAGGCTTCCAAACAGCATTCCCCTGGTCCTGTGAGACGTGCCTTTCATAAAGTACTTCGTAGTGCCTCAGATTTCAGAAGGTCAGAAGGAATGTACTGTGTTGTTTAGGGTGGAGCATCAACTCGACTGGCTTTGAAATCGCTCGGGGGCTCAGCAGAGCACACTTCTGGGTGTACCTGGATCATGGAGGTCTGGCCTTGTGGTCTCTGCCTGGCTTCTCACCCCTTGCTCTCTGGCGCTGTTCCCTGCTCTGCTTCCCATGAAGTAAGCAACTTTACCTCACCATGCCCTTCCACCACAGTGTTTCTGCCTTGGAGCCATGTAACCATATTGCCAGGAACTAGATCCTCTTTAAACACAAGCCCAATTAATCCTGGCCTCCTTTATGTTGTGAGTTTTGGGTATTGTGTCCAGCAATGGAAAACCTGACCAATGTATACCTGTTTCCCCCCTCAAAAATCCCTAACCCAATTAATGCCACCAGTGTGTATCCTGTACCTCACATTTAGGAACCCTTTTCCCTTTTCCACACACTCAGAAATGATGTCTTACTAACATTACCCCGCAATGCGTCTCCTGTCTGTCAACCACTCTCTGCTCCACTGGCTGCAGGCTTCCTCCAGACCTCTGCCCTCAGGTGGATTACTGGAATGACTTATGAGTTGGTCTCCCTCTTCCTAGAGCTCGTGGTCTGGGTGGAAAGTGTTATCAGGATATTTGGTTAGATGCATGTGTGCGTATTGCTGGAGCTGGGAGCTAACACCTGTCAACCTTATAACCTAATCCAATCCATCATGTCCAGCAACATCTTAATATTTAGACATACTAGAATAAAAAATAAGAATGTAATGTTGGAAATGTAAGAGTGATAAATATTCATGAATTCAGTTATTCATTTACTGGTTTATTTGCCCTGTGACACCTAAGAACAATTTTTTCAATCAAGGTGGAATCTAAAAATAAAAAAGTGCCAGATTGGATGGTCCTACCACTACAGAATTCAGGGGTTTATTCCTCTGCATTGTACCACCTCTGTTCTTTGTATCCCCAGGGCCATATGAGTGCTGGTTTATTTGAATTCCATACAGACTGAACACAACACACGTATATGTGACTTTCAAGAGACTTTGGTAGGTCAAGATCCTCTGCATTTTGGTGCCTCCGGCAGTGGACTCATGGGTCTGTCCATCTTGGTCATGCGCTTCGGTGCTGAGGTCTCTGCTTACTGTTCTGCAGGATGAAATCAGTGAGGATGTGAAATGTGGAGAGGACTGGGGCATACTTCAGGGTGAATGTAATCATGAGTTCTCAGTAAGACAATTATGATTGTGAAAGAGCAGCACTAAGAAGATGAAATGAGGTTATGTGCGTATGGAGGAAGGTCCCTCTCTACTTGCTTATAGTAGGAAGCTAGTCAAATGAATTGACGAGTGGGTATTTAGGAGTGTTTAGGGGATGTGTCTTTGTCTTGAACGTCAGATGGTTGTGAGGCTGCAGGGTTGGGGGGACGAGATGCCTGGGTGGGCTGGCTTAGAAGACCGTCATGGAATGTCACGTGCTTTTTGTGTCTAGCACAGTGTGTCAACTCATATTATGTTCTAGAATTGCATACATATTCGAATTGTTCCTTGGACACAGGAAATGTACTAATTCTCTGTTGTTTTCCCACCAGCTGGAGATTGGGTATGGTTTTTCAGTTATTACTGCAGGAATCAGTAGATTATTTACCCTTTTCCACTTGTTTCTTATGGAAACTTCCTCTCATGGATGGAGAACTATGAACCACAATTTTCTATTTCCACATGAGATACACCCTTTTCGTGTGAAAACATTCATTGTGTATCTGTGGTCTGAATTTCTCCTTTGCACGTCAGATGTTTATTTTCCCCTGAAGTCAGCTTCAGGATTTAGCTAAATTTTCAAAGCACCTGTAACATTTTTCCTGGTAGCTAAAAACACTCAGAATTTTGCTTCTTTTCTTGGTCTGTTTGACAAATTTTAAAGAGCAGCACGTAAGAATGAATTTGGGCCCCTATTTTGGACCAGATGAGATGATGGCACCATTAAAGGTCCTGCAGTTTGTTCAACTACACCTATGATTTTACAGCACCAGGATCTTGAGGCAGGGAAGCAACCAACCTCCCCACAGGTTTCTTGCCATCTGAGCAGATGGGTGTGAGCCTCAGCAGCCAACAGCACACATATGTTCCTAACGTTGAGAGGCGAATTCAGAGCCAAGAGCGACTACAGGAGCCGCATCACACCTTATCTCTCAGGTGGCAGCAGTAAATAAGGCCCTCCCAAGGAATAATTAAATAAAATGAGAAGCAAGATTGAGCATTATGAGAGTTGAAATGAAAATAGTCCGATGATGATTTGATCTCAGCGGGAAACGCTGGAGAAAATTCCTGACAAGATTTTCATTAGGACATCATCAAACTGACCAGCATGTGTCTGCACTAATTATGTAGCACAGCAACTGTAATCTGTGGAGAGCACACACGGCCCAGCTCCAGGCCCACAGGAGCAGGCAGTGAATGAGGCGCTTCTGTAATGCCAGGTTTTTTCCTTGTGCATTATGAACTGTACTCAAATTATTAACACTGACTTCATGTAATCGATGATTTCTTCCTAACAAATTTTAAATGATAATTTATTTCTGTAGTTTTCAATGACTTTTGCTTATTAAAACTTACCATAGATTTAGCATAATCTCTCCTTTTAAAAGTTATTATTAGTGATGACAATTAAAAAAATTAGAAACAATCATTGCAAACTAAATGCAGTTGTCTGAAATTTCTCCAGGTGCATTCATGTGAATGTGTAGTTTATATGTTTTATTTTCTAAATACAGAAATACTTCCAATTACATTCCTGTCGTGTTCTAATTCTCTTTATAACCACCAGAAACTCTGGTTCCTCCTACATGGGGCAAAGAAGAGACTTGATGGATTCTAGTTTTTCATAAAATTGGTTTACTTGCTGAAAAATAACCTGAAGTGCTAATTAAAATGGATATGAATATTACTGTCCATGCGCTGTGCCCACCATCAGGTAAAACACCACAGCTGCACACAACACTGAGCCGCCACGGACATTCCAACTTGCTCCTCTGCATTCCCAGAGCAGGGAGCTGATCCGAGGCAGTCAAAATACACACTGCTGCTTTCCTGTCCTTGGATAAAGAGTCCTGCTTCCTGCGTAGTGTGGAGCATGTCAGATGATCAATACACAGATCACAGATGTCTAGCACGGAATATCTTAACATGCGCTTTTGCTTATGTAAAGATCAAAGTCGGTAAAAATGGGAAGACACTGGGCCAAGTCTCAGACAACTATATCTGCACTTTTCTCTGGTTCGTTTGGGATACAGACTACTGAATTTACATTCCCGTTCTTCTCAATCAGAGGCAGTGATATTAAGTCTGCTTCATGAGAAATTGCTGAGGGAAGATGTGTCTGAAAAACTGTCACTTATAAAATGTGGTTTCATTGTCATACATGTATCTTATCATGAGGCATATTTAGCAGTCATGATTTTTAAGCATTTAGCCGAGGAAGCATCTTTGATGCTTTGCATGATTTGCTTGAAAGCTTATGCCGCCTCCTGATAACATCATACGACGGCTGTAAAGAGCATTACCCAGAACTGTGTCTGGGAAACCCGCTTTGATGCTGATCTGCTGCCCGATTCAGGTTATACTGATGTCTCGAACAACCTTCCTCATGTAGTAGCCCTAATCTGGAGGTGGGTGTGGGGTGGGAGAAAGGGAAGTAGAATGAATCAAGGTGCAATATGTACCAACTCCACACGATGAGTGTATTTATTATGCACTGTAAACACGTACTAACAAATTTTTAAAATTCTCTTCTGTAACGTCATTACTTCAGCCTTGAATAGTTGAATAAGTATTTGTTCGGGGCAGCAGGACCAGGATTTAAAGGTTTCAGAGGATTTTAAAGGCTATTTCTAGGCCAAGTGGAGTCCTAGATACGACTTTGTATTTGGTGGGCAAAATAAAACCCCAAGAGTGAGGTAAAATGGGTAAAAGGTTTACTGCTACTGGTACTTGTACTTAGAGCTATACTTTGGGTTAATACCACCACATAAAAGGGCAAAAATTAGAAGTCCGTAAGTCTGTTGTGAAGATGGATCGATCTTCATCCGGGCCATTTCATTTGATGACCGGAAAGTGACCAGGTCGATGCCGTGATAATCATAGTCATTGAAATGCATCTAAATGGCTGATACATGGGACTTCAGCCCTGGCCAGGGTTCGGGTGCTTCCCCACAGGCCTGTGAGTAGCGAGCCCATGTTGGGCAGCACCGAAGTGAAACGACACTTCATATCTGGGGGCTATGTCTTGAGAAGAAAACCCCTTGATAATTTGGTTTTATGGGAATTGACAAGTGAAACCCTACTACATCGGAATAAGGAGATTTTAGTCAAGATACAAAAATAGATTTAAATACCCAATTACTTTAGCAGTGCATGGGAAACTGACTTTTTCCCATTGTTTCTCATCAGATTCTTCATTTTCCTGAGCATTCACTTGATCGTACACATGCAGTGCTTCCTGGGGCCTCAGGACTTAGGTAGAAGGAATGTGTGCTCTTTGGTTGTGCCATATATGTAAAATATTCTATTATCTCCATTCCTATATTTACCTTTCTTGGCATGTACACACACACAGGCACACACACACACAAGTACGTACGTTCCGATACAATATAAGGACAGCAGGGTTACTGAATTTGTATGCTGAGAAATCCACTTTGCTTGGTTTAAATGAGTAAAGCATCATTGATTGTGCCATTATTAATGCATGACCAAACTAACTCTTCCTATATCCATCTTTTACTCAACAATTCACCTACAATTCACAGCCAAAGTTTACATTTGTCCCAGACATTTCATTCTATAAGGCCAGTGTCACAGGATTGTTCCAACAAAATAATATATAATACCTCCTTCCTTTGGTCAAATGCAGTATTAGTGAGTTGAAAGAAGAATTAAAGTAAAAATAGAAACAGATGAATAAGAAATAAAAGGGAAAGATGATGAGAAAATAAGATTGAAGGGGAATAGAAAGAATAAAGAAGTGGAGCAGGAAGGTGTGTGGTAGTTAAAGAACTGAGAGATGAAATGGAGGGAGAAGACTCTGTCCTTCCTCTTGGATTTGCCATAGGCGGGAACCCTGATCTGTTTCAGCTTGTGTGGTGATATTGTCCTTTAGTACCAATGCCTACCTATGTACTCAGAGTTCTACCTCCAAGCCGTAGCTCCTCATTCTATTACGACTTAGGATTTCCTCTGTCTTGTTAGCACTTTCTGTCCTCCTGACTATTGGGAAATAAGCTTGTATGAGTTTACCGAGGCTTCCATAACAAACTACTACAATGGTCTGAGTGGTTTAAACAACAAAAAATAGCAGCCCCAGAGGCCCTGGAAGCTACCTGGAGGCTGAACTCTCCAATCAAGGTGCTGCGTGACTGAGTTGTAGGTGAGAACTCTTCTTAGATCACTGATGGCTGCCTCGCTGCTGTTTCCTCACGTGGTCTTAATTCTCCGAGAACAGGGGTGAGCTGGAGGGTGGGAAGGGGTGAAATACCCTACTCTCTTCATCCTCCCATAAGGCCACCAGGTCTATCAGATCAGGACTGCACACTTGTGATCTTAGCTAAGATCCTTTCTCCAAACACATTCACATCAGGCTAGACCTTGAACGTGTGAGCTTGGCTGGGAAATATGCACTGCAGTCCCTGGCAAAGCTTCTTGCCATGTTGCCATAGAGGAAAGAGAACCCCACTCCATTATCACAGAAATAGATGAGAAAAACATTCAGTGGTCTTTCTGTATTTCCTACTGATATGTACAGTTTATGTGCCTCTCTTAGTACCTTGTCTGTTGCTATAACAAAATACTTGAGAGCTGGTAATTTATAAGGAAGAGAACTTTATTTGGGCTTACAGTTATGGCAACTTGGGAGTTCAAGATCAGGTGGCCGCATCTAGGGAAGGCCTGGTACCATTAAATTCATGTAGAAAGCTGAAGGGAAAGGGGTGGGTGTGAAAGAGCACCCAGAGGAAACCAGGGAAGCCAAACTTGATTTATAATAACATTGTTCTAGAAAGTAATCCAGCCTTACAAGAGCAAGAGCTCTCCTGCAAGACACTGATCCAGAGATGAAGCTTTGTTCCCCACGACCAAAATATCTCTCACCTGGCCTTGACTTCCAACAATGCCGCACTGGTGGCCAAGTCTCAACACGAATCTTGGTGGAAACAAATCAAATTCAAACCATAGCATTTTGTCCCTGTCTGCTGAACACTCCAGTCCTTCCCACATTCAAACCACAATCATTCCATCGCAACAGTCTCAAAAGTCTTAACTTGCTCCAGCACCAACGCAGAAATCCAAAGTCTCACCTGAGAGACAAAACAAACTCCCTCCAACTGTGTGCTGCAAAATCAAAACGATTTACCTGCTTTTAATGTGCAACGGCAGGACAGGGATAGGCGGATGTTCCCACTCTATGAGGGAGAAGTAGGCCAGGAGAAAGCAGTCACTGGCCCCATGCAGGTCTGAAACCTTAAATCTGGAAGATAATATGTGATTTCATATGCTGTCTCCGGGACACTGGAGTGGGGAGTGGGCTCCCAAAGCCTCAGGCGGGCCACACCCCACAGCTTTGCTGGGCTCCACCCACACGTCTGCTCTTCTGGACTGGAGTTGTACTCCAGCTCTCACAGGTGGGTGTTGCCAGTAGCTCTGCCACTCTGGAGTCTTGGTGCTGTCTGGTGCCCATGGCCCCTGATAGGACTCTGCAATGGTTCTGCCTTTGTAGTAGGCTTCTGCCGGGGCTATCGGGCAATCTGAGACATCCTTTCAAATCTAAGCAGCAATGACCCTTTCTCTATAGCTCTTGCGTTGTGTGTACCTGCAGAATTAGCACCACACAGGTGAGGAAGCTGCTGCGGCTTCTTGCTTGCATTCTCCACAGAAGCAGTTTGAGCCACACCCGGGGTCCCCCGAGCCAACGACAGGAGTCAGGAAGCAGAAGCCCAAGCCGGCCTGGCAGTGAACCCTTGGAAGGTGGCCCGGGCAAGTTCCCCAAGCCGTCCTGTCCTCCCGGAGCTCCGGGCCTGTGTCGGGCTGGGGCTACCCTGAAGATTGCTCAGATGCCTTTTCCTCATTGTCCTCATCAGTGACACCTGAGTCCTGTGTGTTCCTCCAGCTCTCTGTGAAGCAGCAGGCTGGGCACGTATTCAGCTTCACATGGCCAGGTTGAGGGTTCGCAATGTTTTCACAACGTGCCTCCTTTTCTCTTAGGGATTCTGGCCTGAGGGCATCTCTTTGCTCACTAACGTCAGCACAAGGGGTTAGAAGTAACCACGCTGCTGTTTCTACACTTTGCTCGGGAATTTTTTCTGTCAGAAACTCTAGTTCATTACTCTTAAATTCTGTCTTCCACCAAGGTCTGGGGCCGGGTGTGAGGCAGCCACATTCTTACTGTGTTGTAATGAGGGCGGCCCTGCTCTCTTGCCCAAGAAAACGTTCCTTGTTTCCAACTTTCCATTCTGGGGCGCTGCCAGAATGGCTTTTGCTTCCCTTTCTGCCAGCATTTGGTGGTAGCAGTTTCATCTCTAGGAAGTTCTAGGCTTTCTCTAGTCTTGCTGTCTTCTGAGCCGTCAGCAGAGTGGCCCTCAACACTGCAGATGGTGTTCTGGGCTTTCCTGTGAGTTTGCTTCAACATGGTTCCAGTCTTTTCCCAGAACTGCTCCTGCATTTGCAGTATCATTATAGCAACACTCTGCTTCTCGGGCCAATTTCCTAAGTCAGTTTTCAGTTGCTATAACAGAACACCCAACTATGAAGAGAAGAAGATTAGGTTGCTTACTAGTTCAGGAGTGTGGGAAGTCAGAAGAGGGTGTTCCCACATGGTGAAGGCTTCCTGCCGCTTCAACTCAGGCAGGAAAGGAAGGAGGCAACAGGCACATCTGAAAAAGAGGAAGAAGGAAGCCAAGGGAGCCACGCCCACCCCCGGAGCCTGCCCTCAGGACAGCGGATCCAGTCCTGAGAGAGTGAGCGCACACTCATTCATTCATTCATTCAAGGAAGTCTTTGCCCCATGACCAAGTGCTCCCCGTGGGACTTCCTCTCCCGACTCTGCTGCCTCAGGGCCAAGATTAGACACAGAGTTTGTGGAAACAAACCATTCTCAAGCCGTGCCAGTCCCCACCCGTCAAGTAAGACAGGCCCTTGTACAGATGACTCCCAAAGTACAGAGCTTTATAAGAAAACGCCTCAAACTACCAAGTCAAACTTCCCGCTTTGATACTGGTATTTGCATTTGCTGGAGTCACCTTGGGGCTGGCCACTTATCTTCACTCACTCCAGTATGGCCTGAGCACGTGCCTGTGTGCTCCACAGTGGATGGAGAAATCTACTCTGCCCTGCCGTCCGCCCCGTACCTGGCCTCTGACGCTTTCCTAGAACTTCCAGCTTGCTGCACGTCCTGCTTTGCAGCCCCGAAATCCTCCTTGGGATTTCACCTGGGCTTGCGGCCCTCTGATTTCCAGATGCAAGTAGGCTTTTGATTTATTGCTATGAGGTTACTAAAGGCTGCCTATATACTTTTGAAACTTGATGGGGTTTTTTGAAAGAATAAATGATTATTGATAATTACTGATTCAAATGCCTTACCTTTTTTTTTTTTTTTTTGTGTGTGTGTGCTGGGGATCGGACTCAGGGCCTTGTGCTTGCTAGACAAGCACTCTAACTAATGAGCTGAATCTCCAGCCCCATCAAATGCTTTACTTATTATACAACTCTTTAGGTTTCCTATTTCTTCTCTTTTTTTTATTTTTATTTTTGTCAGTTTGTGTTTGCAGTACGTAGTGATTACATTCCTTGTAGGGAGTTGATACATTAATATATCACTCTGAATTATCCTTCCACACTGCTGATAATGCTTTCTATGGCTGAACCAAACCAGAGCATAGATTGTCTACTTCTTTGATATGTAATTTGCTCAGAAGTTTCTGGTATTTATTCATTTTTTTAAATAGTTGAAACATTTCCCTAACTGTGTATACACTGTTTGGATCTCTTAAATGGAAATAAAGTTTCTGATAATTCTTCCCAGAAGTAGCCACACACTATTGATGGAAGACTGGGTGTGTTTGTTTGTGTTCGTGAATCTATGCCTGCATCTTCAAGGTGCCCCTGCGTCAGCAGATCCCCTGCGTTGCCATCATATCCTTTAGATGCTCTCTGGGACCCAGCTTGCTAATCAGGGTGCCTCTGGGTGCCAAGGCATCCACAGGTAGAGTGGGAAGGGCACGGCTGGGTGCCTTTGCTGTCTTTATGCTCAGCATACAGAGAGTGAACGCTGGGGAAAGCTGGGCGGAAGCCTGTGATGTCTGCCACCTCGCCAAGGGGCTGCAGGCGATCTGGCTGGGAGATGTGTCCTGAAAATGCTCAGGCGTGACCCAGGATATTGCGTGAGCAGCTACACTAAAGACCCTGGCTGGGGCTCTGTCGCCCTCACCAAAATACTTGAACTCCCCTGGCCCTGGTAATTACAGTCGAGTGATTGCTCATTAATGCCAAAAACATTTGTGGGCTTGGCTTTTGCACTGTGACAGTGGCAACTAATGAGCTTCACCCTCTTGGTGTAAGAATCCGTGAAGTACATGCCTATAATTCCAGTACTTTGGCAAGCTGAGGCAGGAGGATCCCAAGTTTGAGCCCCTCTTGGCAGCTTAGTAAATTAGTGAGAATCTGTCTCAAAATTAGAAAAAAAAAATTTTATAAAAGGGCTGGGGATGCAACTCAGTGGAAAGGCCCTGGGTTCAATTCTCCACAAAAAGAATCATTCTTTATGGATCATCCTCCAAGGTTTTTTGTATCTACCTAGAAAGTTGAGGTTGGAAAGCACTGGGGAGGTCAGTAAAGCCATTAGTGTATGTTCAGCGTCTATCATCTGCCCAGCAAGCGAAGTGTGCAGTGTGGCTTCCGTGTGAAGATATTAATTCCCACAGATCACTGGACTTCAAAGTCTGTTCCTTCTCCATTAAGGCAAATATGATTTAAATTTGTATGCCCATCGTGAGCAAAGTCTTCAGGTAGATGGGGGACCCAGCACCGGAGCAAGGAACAGACATTTGTGACCTATCTGGGAGACAGACTCACATTCCCAGGCTCCAAAACTGCTGACCTGTGTTTTCTGGTAAACCATCTCTATGAAGGAGAGGAATCCTGGCAAAGTCTCACAGGTTTCCACTTCATCCACCCTCACAGGTCTGCCCAGAGCGGGGCACTCGCACGAGGACCTGGTTTTAGCAACCTGGTAAAAGTTAATGCGGTGTATAAAATAGACTCCGGATCCGTTCTCATCCACTGGTGGACAGGACTGGGGCAGAAAGTCGGGCCTCAGAGTCGTGTTGGGCGGAGGTGTCTCGGTGTCTCTTCAGCCGCAGTCTGAGCAGTGTGTCCGGCCTCAGCTTCAGGCTCGAGTAGCTGCAGCCACCGAGAGAGCTAGGTGACCCTGTAAGTTTCTGATCGCCCTGTTGTTGCACGGCTTTGCAGGGCCCCAAATCATTCCCACTCTCTACTCTCCGGCACGGTCGAGCCCGCAGCCTCCGCCGCACACCGAAGTTCGGCCTGGTCGGCTGAGGGAAACTGACCGAGTTGCGCTGCACACTGGGCGCGGCCCACCCCTGGCCCAGAGTGCCCCGCCACAGGCGGTTTCTCAGGGAGGAGCGTTCCCTGCATCTTCGGCATCCGCGTCCTCCCTGCAGCGGACGACCCTGTGCCCGCGCGGCAGCCACGGTGCTGAGCAAAGTCGGCAGGCTCCGCCGTCCTAGACCCGAACCGATTCTCCCTCTCCTCGGTGGTCTGGTGCATTTAACGCCTTGACACAGTGAAAAGCGAATGTCTCAGAAGGCCACCGTGGGAACTATGCAGCCTGAGAAATTAGTGCTGGTCGGGAAGGTATTTTTCTTTCTATAGATAAGGTACAGATTGTTATTTCAATATTTTTCACATATTTGATATCAGCGATACTAAAACTTGCTCTATATTTTTAACAAGAATCTTATTTTTCTGAAGTCAATTCAATTGAGAGTAAATAGAAAACGATAGAAGAGCTTTTACAATGTACTGTATTTTATTGAAAGAATCCATTTCCTAGATGCAGTCATTAATCACATGCCCAGTGGGTACTCAGCATTGTTCTTGGTACAGAGAAGAATAAAGAAGAATTATGCGCTACTCTCTCTCGCACTTAGAGTTTACTTCCCGGCAGACAGTATGGATCCAAACAAAATAAGTGAATATCCAGACAGCTGTACTAGGAGTGCAAGATCAAAGCATGTGAGGGGCTGGCTCTCCAAGCACTAAGATTAGCACTGTAGCTGGAGTGTGCAGCGGGACCTAATTCAGATTAGGGATTTGAATCCCTTCACCCTCGGGCAAGGCTCTTACCTTCCTGAGGTACAATGGTTTTGTCATCAACGGGGACTGTTAGTGCCACCCTAGTACACTGCTGTACATATTTCCACTTCCTAGTGTCTTCTGTGAGAATCTGAGACACTGTCAAAGTTTACCATCCAAATCTTGGAGCAGGTATAATTATTTTTGGCCAGAGTTACAAACAAATTGGGCCTCTTAAGGAAGCATCAGATTGCTATTCAACAATATTGAAGTGGTTTAATTTCCACAATCTTATGTGTGCACTACAGCTTTAACGTATTAAAAAATTCTCTACTCATTAACCTGTCTTGGTGTTTGGTATACATAATTCACATGCTATTGCAATTTGGGCTTCTTTTCAAGGTGAGAACATATAAACAAGAATCTAGTTTATTTCTTGTTGGAATAATTTCGTAGTATCATGAAAATAAATTACATTTGTCATGATGTTCTGAAATTTATTATCTAAAACAAATTACCCGAATGTGTATCAGTGTGCACCTACATTGTCTAGGTTCAGTCTGTTTTCAAATTAACTAAACAAAAGGTGTGGTAAATATAACATCTCCCCAAATGTATGCAGAGATATTGACCTCAACTGCCAGTCAGTATGAAATGGCAGTATCTATTGTATTAGATGAAATTATTTGCAGTATCTATTGTATTAGTTGAGTAATTTCATACAACTTCTACGATAGAGCATGACAAACTAATATATTTTAGTACTTTGAAAAATTTTGCATAATTATAGAATTGAGTTTCTCTAGACTATCATATTGCAGGACTCTTTCTTAGTCCAATTGTTGGAACTAGTGTCAAAAAATTAGGTTATCAAACTCATTTTCATGAAGCTAAAAATTTCATGCTTGTTATTCGTGTAGTGGTGTTTTGCATTATTTCAAGGTGAACAGCATTAAAATGGGGTTATTATTACAAAGACCCTTAATCAAATAGGGTTTGTACTTATTTCTAATATGGTTATTATAGTATTTAGCGGAAATTCTAACTACTCATCAGAGGACAGCCATCTGGGTCACAGCCCAGACAATTCTGTAAAAAGTGAACACAGACAGGAAATTCATTTACCTTGATATCATTCATGACACACCCTTAACCTGTGAAATTTCAGACGGCTTCTCATTATGAGACTTAGAATATCCCAAAACGTTCAACCTGGGGACAACATGCTGGTGCTTATGACAGTTTTGTTACTCTGTAACCATTTTATCTCCACAAGTCTAAGAACCACACTGAACTTTTTACAAGAAACTTGAGAAAATTGCAGTTGGCTCCAGTCCACTGATTACCTTCTTCAGTGTTACGGCGACACACAAGGTTTGTGATTTGTTAACTTGGGAGTTTAGGAAGCGACGAAGACTGCTACTCCTTTGGACTTAATTCTGCGCCCACGATGTGGAAGTAGAGAAATCTATGAAGAACCATTGGATTTTATACCAGCCGTGCTACTGTGCGGAAGTGTGTTCGCCTGCCTTGATTTTTTAGAGTTCAGGTAGAAATCTCTAAAAGTTCAGAGAAGAGAAAAAACTAATTCTTTGGTTGCCAAAAGAGAAGTTTGGAGAGGAATTTTTCTCTGTTTGGATTTAGAAGAAGAGAGAGGCAAGCCTAGGTATGGTATTTGGGACCAGATGTGAAAAATGTAGGAAAAGTGAAATAGAGTAACTCTTGTATACTTGCATATTTTTCTCTCGCATTAGGTTAGCACACTTATTAACCTCATGCTTAAAAGTGTAGAAAGTTTATTGATAGCAGGGAAATAGGCCAAGTTATAAAAGAGAAGGCAAATGCATGCACGAGTGCTCTAAATTCCTACTTTTCTCAACTAGATTAATTCATCTAATTTCCTGAAAGAATTTACTCAGGAAAAATCATTGAAAAGTTATGAAGGATTAAAAATTCCACTGGGCAAGGAATAAGTGATGAAAGATTAAATATCAGCAACTATTACCTGTAATTTTCAGGAAAGTAAGAAAATGATATCCATAAACTTAGTGAAAATGACAATACTCATAAGAAACTTCCCAAAATGAATAATTAAAAGAATGAATTATAAGTACTTGGACCAAGTACTTGTGATCAATGGGAGCCAATGTATGTTTATGCATTGTATATTATTGCCTACATTAGAGGCTGCTCATGTTCAACCTCTTTTACCACCTTATTTCTTCCCATTCTACAGCAGAGTGATGTAGGAACAAAATACTTCATTTTTATCCCTTGTGGCTGCTCGAGGTCAGTATCAGCCACATTTCTGACCAATCAGATATAAATAAAATTTGTTCTCACTTACTCTTTTGCCCTTCATATTTTTATTACAGAGAAAAAGACACAGAGTTTGGAGTTATACAAGTTATCCTTGACCATGAGATTATAAATTAGCAAACTAAGGATGCATATAATATAATAAGTTCATATTGATACTAATGAAATGGTTGCAGATGATATAGCTGGAAATATATACTGTGGAGAGATGTAATTTAAAAGCAGTACATTTGAAAGATACTTACTTTTACGTGATTGTAAGTGTAACTCAAAGCAATATATTGTGTGGTGTCACCTCCAAAAATTTAGTTCATGCTTTAGCCATAATAAATGTGTTTGAGTTATATTCTCAAACTGTCTGACCAAAGATGTTGTGATGGCCTCAAAACAAGAGTAGATAATTGATTACTGAGCTTGTGGAAGAATAGAGTTAGGGCAAATATGATGCATTTTTAGAGGCCATAATTCATAGGAAAGGTGGACTTAATTTTAATGGTTCCGAAGAACAAAACTAGAACTGGAAGCCAGAATTTAATTAAAAAAATAAAATAGACTAGCTGAGTAGGCTTATAGTTCTGGATTTAAAGTGTACAGGTTACAAGTAGAGCTTAGATGTCCACTTGAAATTGATACTGTGAGAAAATGGATGCATCTGATAAGGTTAGAAACATAATTCCCACCAAAGTCCTCAACAATTATTTTTAAATTCACTGACATTTTTGTAACATACATCTCAGCATCGCAGAGAGTAATATTTGATCTTGTAGCTGTTTAAAATTAATTGTATTTGTAGATGCGGTAACAATTGTATCAACCACTGATTCTACTTCAATAGATACATATTTCTTTTAGTTTAAAACTCAGGACGACATGATCAGATTATCATTTCAATTTTTAAAGTTTATTATCTTCAGAAATAAAGGGTTATAGGCTTAAGGCTATGAAGCTGTGTGTGTGTGTGTGTTTGTGTGTGTGTGTGTGATTTTCTGGGCTGTTCAGTTTGTTTGGTGATTGTGCCTCGATGGCCAAGATCATGGTTTATCTTTCAGCATGAACTCGGTGAAGATTACACTGAAAACAAAAACCAGAAGGAAACTTTTTTTTTTTTTTTTTTACAATCTGCACCTTTGAATACCATCAGAGGCCTGGACAGTGCAGCCGTTAAAAGGGGCGAGCAGTTGCTGAGTGCTCTTGGTTGGCTGTTAAGTTCCATCCGTGGTCACTCCGGTAGGAGACAGTGAGAAGCCGATGCCTGCCCAGCCCAAACTCATGGTGTCTGCAGTTCTTTTTTTTTTTTTTTTTTTTGGTGCCAGGGATTGAACTCAGGGCCTTGGGCATGCTAGATAAGCACTCTAACCACTGAGCTAAATCCTCAGCCCCTAAAGGCAAAGCATTTTACCTGGCAGACTTATTTCTTTGCATTAAGAAAATGGAAATGAGGCTGAGGCCATCTTGTGACCTAGATGTAAGGACGTCACCTCCAGTGTGGTTGTGGAGCACGGTGGTTTATATGCCGGCGCCCCTCCGATGACGTCCAGTGCCTGCCGGTAGCTGCTGACTCACCTTGGCCCTGGAGGCATCCTGGGGTGGGGCGACTGTGTAAAGTTTGCAGGTCATCCCCAGAGGCCAAGCTTTGATTTGCTGCTTCAACCCTTCCAGTGTGTTAAAAAAAATCTAATTTGCTTTATAACCCCTTCCTGTTGGAAATATCTGGAAGTCTTTCTCCACTAGACCATGGTAGTTATTCGTAATTAGAGAGCCAGCTTCCAGGCTGCTTCTGGGCTCATGATCAGTGCGTCATGCTCACCAAGATCCCACAGCAGGGTCCCGACTACATCCTGTCACATCCTTTTCACCTCACTGCCACAGGACAGGTTCCTCCCAGGCCTGGAGTGTGCTCTGCTGAGTTTTTTGCCTGACCAGCTTCATGGCATCTTTTAAGTTTCATGAGGCTAACGTATTCTTCAACATAGACCTAACTTTGACCCTGTCCACTACTCTTGCCTCTAAATTCTGGAATCTCCCCAAATCCTATACTTCCCTTTTCTTTCCTCTAGCAGAGTACTGACATCTCGTACACAGACAGAAAAGCTTGTCTTTGCCAGCACACTGTGAGCTTCTGGAGGCCGGGGCCAGAACGCTCATCTGCAGGCCCAGCAGCATCGAACCGACAACCCAGGATGAGGTTTATTACATGCACGTATACATACTTGATGTTCAACCTAGCGGAGCTTAAAAAGGACGCAGCATTCGCTGTTTCCGGGAACCATGACGCCCCTTGGCCAACTGATACTGAGCATTTCACAAATTTGAGAAAATGCATGTTGAAATATTGGGGGATGAAGAAGTATAACAGCAACAAACCCTTTCAAAGGGTGCAGGAATAATTTAGCAAACCTGGTAAAATTACAACCATTATGCAATTGTGTGTCACTTAACAATATGGGTATATTCTGAGAAATGTGTCATTACTCTGTTCTGTTGTGAAACATCACAGATTGTACTTAGCAAACCTCGGTGGTGTACCCTACTACACAGCTGGGCTAAATGGTCCTGCCTATCGTCTCGTGAAAACTGTTCAGCTCATGACTTTACTGAATATATTCTGATTTGAAAGTGAGCGTCAGAATTTTTTAGCTAAGGTATTTTAAAGTGTCGACTTCCAGAGCAGTAGTCTCTCTGCTCACTCACTTTCAGAAAGATATGTCATTGGAGAAGAACAAGCATCTCCTTTCATTGTCCCGTCACCTTTTAATTGGCACCCATGAAGTAAATTCTTATGACAATTTCTCATCACATGAGAGTAAAATCTTGTCCCTTCTTCCTTTGCCAACTTAGAAAGTGCTATCATTATTACATTTCTAGAAATATTTTCCTTTCCACTGTACAGGAAATTGCACGCCAATTTTTAAATGTCATCTTACATATTTTTTCGTCAAACCTAACTCTATGTGACACTTCACTGAAGTCAGAAATGTAAGGCACAAAAAGGCTTATCTCCCCTTTGCTCGCCAAGTGTGGAATCATTTAAGATGAAAACCACCCAATGACAGGCACAACTAAAACAGTAGCAGTTCGTGCAGGGGCTTCACATCATTTATTTGAGGGAAAAATTATGGAAAGATAGAGCCAGGTGTTGGCCTACTCATGGTAACTATCACCAGAGGGTGAGATACCACAAGCTCTGAAGGAATTACCCTGTGAAGGCTCTGGAGTAAAGTCTATAATACCAATATTGGCAATGAGTGGAAGCCAGCTTATGCTGAATTGTAAAACCAAAGAACTGTCTTCGGTCTTCCCAAAATTGCTTTTACTGTATAATATTGCTGCATTCATATTGCAGAAAATTTTATATATAACAAATGTAGTATCACATCCTTGGCTAGATATTGGATTTTCAGTTCCTACCAGCAGCACATCATAGTCACTGTGTGTATTATGTGCTCAGATAAGGGGCTACTTGAAGGCTTCTCAGTCTGTCGCTGCAGAGGAGTGAAAATTCAAGAACTTTTAAATAGAACTGCAGATAATTCCTCTCTGCTGTGATTAGCAAGTGGTTTCTTCTCTTTTGTAGGGAATAGTCAACATTCAATATAAGACTTTTCTGGAAGCAGAGGCACATTATTAAGGCAATTATGAATTTATTAATTTTGAATATGCTCTGACATATTTTTATATTTAACACACGTAGTCATGAGTATGGCAATATTACTGTTTATAAAGAGCTCATTTTAAATGTTAAATACTTTGCCCTGGCTTGGCCAGCATACTGGTTCATGAACGCGGTTCACCGATGACTCGTTATGCCACAAAGAACGGCTGAGGATAAAGGCTATTTTGAACCCCATCAGGCGGGATCACTAGCTGTTTAGCAGAAGAGCTCATTATCAAGTGTTCATGCCCAACACCGGAAGCAATATCTTTCCTCATTTCTGTTCTTTCCATCAGTTACTAACAATTCCTGACCCACACAGTGCGTCTAATTGCTAAGTCCTGTCCATTCTCTCTCTTCACATCTTGTTTTCATTGCTCCGGAGCAAGGCCTCCTTCCCGAGCCCACAGCCTGCGATGACACTTTCTTTCCCTTGATTACAGAAGGATGGAAGGGAAATAATGAGGTCTACAAATAGGATGAAATAAATGTTAACAGCTAAAGTAAATGCCTCATGATTAGAAGACTCGGAAAATCTCTGAGCAATTTGGAAAAGAATACACTTTTGAGAGATACATAGGAAAGATTCACCTTCCTTCTGCATTATTTCCTGTGTGAATTTTAGCCAATATGTAGTTTGTTTGGCCTCAGTTTGCTTGTCTCTAAGGCATGTACAGAATACATTCTATAAAAAGTTAGTGTTCAGAGGATACAAATGTAATTTAAATGAAAGAAAATAGATAAGACATCTGACATGAAAAGGTAAGTCTACCATTTTTGAAGAAATCAGCATCTCTCTCATTCCTAAAATACATCATAAAATATATAAACTATGTATGCAACATATATATTCTCTTCTGTTAAAAAAAAACTCCAACAAATAAGCATCTGTAATGCACAGACTTTTAAAAGGAAGTATTCTGTTCGCAGATTGTTGCTTATTATTCTTGTATTAAAATGTTATTTTTATATATAAACAAACAGTGTCCTTCCTCAGGAGAGCAGGTGCAAGTTCAAACTCAATGGCAGATTTTCCATTTTCCATTGCTTTATTAGATGAGTATTTGTCCTGCTGTCCAACCTAAATTCCTTATGTTTTAAAATCAACTGATTCCTTTTGCTTCCTACTTCTCAAACACGAAACAAGTGCTAAGGTGCAGGTTTGCCAGGACTAGAACTGATTTATCTCCTGCATTTGCCTTCTTTTTCAGGGGAGTCATCTCGTGATGTCTGAGTGAAGCATCATCGTATGGTCTTGAGTCATTACAGGTAAGTATAGTCTTTGCCTCTAGAATAAAGTAAAAGAAAAATAATGTAAACTCCCAGGATGGATCAGGTCATGCCCTCGATCTAAGCTTCCTCCCAAATCTTGCCCCTAACCCTGCAGTTTCTGAGGGACTGACAAAAGGTATGTTTCTCATGATTTTGCTATCTCCAAAGTTTCACTTGGGTATCAAGTTATTGAAACTTGTAATCATTAGCTGATAAGTTAATATTTTCTTTTCATTTGTTGAATGATTTAAGAACATAGTGGGATACATATCTGGCTTTTAATTAGATTCGTCCTTGTGATAAATCATATATATTTTTTGATTCCTTATGGTCTGGTTGGTGCTTTTGTAATTTCTGGCCCCTGGCCTACTTTTGGCACATTTTTTAAACATATTTTTTTCCTGAGAGTTGCAGAGTCTTCTGGGACCCTTGGTGCCTTTACCAGTTGAACAAAATCTCTGTATAAATCTAACATTCTAGCAAGAAGATTGGTAGAAAAGAGCATGATCACCATATGTATTCTTAGATGGAGGGGGAAGGGAAGGACTTACTCTTTTCTTTTATATTGATTAACAACTAACCATGTCTACAAGTTGGCATTGAGAAGATAATTTGTCGCGAAATGATTTTGAAAACTAGAATCTGTCTGTTCAATTCTTCGTCCTTTCTCTGTCATTTGTCTTCTGTTTAATTTAACTTTGGTCCTCTCTTGAGAACATGATCAGCACAGGGGATGGCAAGCAGCTCCTTTCATATCCGTCAGCGCTTGGGAAACATTACCACAGCCATTTCTCTTTTAAATAGAACCTCCTGAAATAACTCGGGCAAGATTTGTGTGAATGGAAACTCATTTGTTTTAATTACACAACCGGTGAGCAGGAAGTTCTAACATGTTCTTTATGTATTGCTTTGCATTTGTAAATGAGTATACTCATCCTATGCAGATACATTTGGGTTTCAATTACAAGATGATAATGTTCTGTTTTCAAATTTCATGAGTTTCTTTAATCTTTTTCTCCTATGTATTATATCCAGTTTATGTTGGCAAAAATATGTAATTTTCACCTCTTTATTGATATTGTTCACAATCCTACTAGTAGCCACTGTCATATTAAAGCCCACAACTTTTCCAAACCTAATTAAGACAATTAAGTATGTACAGTCAGATTGAGGCTAATCTCAGGAAACTGCACAATGGCTCACAGCGCACAGAAATGTTTGTACATCTCCATGCTCTCAAGGCTGCTAAGCCAAGTGGCACAAGGACAGACTGGGCCCCCCAGTGTCTTAGGAGCCAGAGCGGCAGATGCGCAGACAATCTGGCAATTGCAATGAGTGCTGGTGCCGTGCAAGGGCCAGGGCAGGCTGCTTCTTTCTCATAATTTCACCCATGCTGAGACCTACCATCACTCACTGGGAGCCCCTCTTTTCAATGCAATTTGTTTTGTTTTATTTATTGCCTTATTCATACCCACCCTCCCAAGTTACAGACACTTCAGAGAAGCATACTGATACTGTCATTTGAGCCAGAATTCTTGGGGAATGGGGAGATACTCTTTTTTTTCAGAACCAAGGATAGTGCTTGGCACAGCGTGAGCTGGCAGTAGAGCTTTGTTACTGCATCACTGTATCCTGACAGCAAGAAGGATGGACAGTTGTATTTAGAGGAACCTGCAGGCTGTACTTGTGGCGGGACAGGGTTTGGCTGGCTCCTCCATTTTCCTGTCACCCCTCGTGCCACCTGTAATAGCACAACAGGCCCCTGCAGCCTGGGACCTCCTGACCCCTTCCTTTCCTCCTGGCCTGCCTCCTGTTTCCTGATCTGACTTTTCAGTTTCAGTTCATCTGAATCCTTCAGCCAGAAACCTTCCTAGATATTCTGGTAAAGACTTGTAGTTTGATAATAAACTTTGATACTTAACCCACTAATTTAGAACTACAGACAATATATTTTCTGAGTTAATAGAGGCTATATTTTAAACATTTAATCTGCAAAAGACAGCAGCAACATTAACATTAATTCAATATTCAATATTTACTGAATGCAGTCTATGTAACAGCCCTTGTTATGTGCTTTACATTCATTATCTTGCTTGGACTCCAGAATAACCCTGTCAAGTAAAGAAACAGGTTCACAGAGATCACAACATGTGCACAAGGTAACATAATATAACTGGACAGTGTGAGAAGTGCGGCTGGAACCCATGTCGCCCGTGTGCCCCCGTACTGCGCTATGTCACCAGGCCTCAGACCCACCTTGGCTGTCTCCCTGGGCCAACTATGGTAGCATTGTTCACAACTGCTGGTCATCTTGCAGCAGTCACCTGTGACTTCATTTGACTGGCCGGGTCTTCGCGTGACCTTCAGCACTGGTTCTCACAGCGAATATTGGTGCCATCAGGGCAACTCACAAAGTTCT
Source organism: Hystrix cristata (assembly GCA_004026905.1). Lineage (NCBI taxonomy): Eukaryota > Metazoa > Chordata > Mammalia > Rodentia > Hystricidae > Hystrix > Hystrix cristata. The sequence continues at coordinate 36,374 of PVJO010015043.1, forward strand.
TGACTTTTAGGCATACATATGTGTATGCCATTTGGTAGAATGATATTTCTTTACAGAAAAATGGGATTAAAATTAAAGACAGAAAAAATTAGACTGCATTCATCTTGGCAATGATTTATCCTGAGAAAAGACTATGTCATCTATACCCAAAATGCTACTTGTGAAAGAGTAAACCAGGAATCTCAGGCTGCTTCAGGAGATGGAAGAAAAGTCTGCACTGACTTCCTTACTTTATAATACAGAGTTTGAGGAGGAAGGCTTTCTTCCTTTCTATGACAAGGGGCAAGAACAATCTGTGTAGTGTTTTACTGTTTACATAGATTTATGTACACAATTAGATATTAGGGTCAAGGATTATAGAGAGAAGAAAATAATGACTAGTCCTGGATCCCTCCAACTAAGCAACAAGAAACATATCCCAATCCAATAGGAGGCTGTGCTCTAAAACTTGTTCAATCCACACGGGTATGTTTAGACTTGCTGAGACACAAAGCTGCTTGGGCTCCTGGTCCAGGCTTCTATCCAGGGCCCAGAACTGCTTTCGGAAGTCACTTTTCCATTAATAAGTCATTACACACTGTGAACATCAGGCAGGGTTTTGTAAAGAAATGTTTTCTTCTTGCAAATGAGTCTAAATCAAGGACAACTATGAAGGACAAGGTAAGTGGACAGATCCAGTAGCTGCATGAGATGCTTGCTAAGCTAAATCCACACAGTGTGAGTTCCTACCTCTCAACGGATGCAAAACTCCTTTAATAGTTAGTTTTTCTTCCATCTCCTGGTATTTTACCCATACACGTATTTCAGTATTGCCCCCGATTGTAGTAGAAAGCCTAAATCCTACTGCAAGTGTTTATTTTCACTCTAGTTGCTGTATTTGTACACTGATTCAACAGAAATTGGAAAGAAAAAATGCAGTCATATTGAAAAAGTCTTCAGATCATTTCTGGGTTCAGAACAAGGGTTCAGTGAGAATCAAGGAAACTAAGTTTTTTCCCATTTCTTGTCTTTCATGCATTCAGTGGTCAGCCAGTAAGTCAGCCAGGAGCACACATTTATCTGATGCCTGCCGTGTGTCAGGAACTCTCCAGGGTGCTGAGGACGAAGAGGTAAAGGAGGACTGAGAAGCTGCCTTTGTTGTTAACTGGTTGGTTGCTCTTGAAGAAACGAGCTCTCTGGACTTCAGTTTCTTCATCAGAGAATGAGAATGCTCACCTGATGAATGGCCTGACTTTTCGCCTCCAGGACTCGATTAGTCATTATACTACAGGGTGACCGACTTAAATCTAAAATTTGATTTTGTTTTTAAACGAACTTCTTTTCCCACAACACCTTCTCACTTCCAGCCTGCACCCTTCCAAAGAGAGTTTAAGAGTTCCATTGCTAATGTATTTGGGTTTTATTCTAGGGATGTCCTTCACTTATTAATTGAAATTCCATATTTTTCATGTTTATGTTTACTCACTGATGACCTTTACTTCCTTCAGGCTCAGGAGTAGGAGTAGCCTTAACTTCCTTATGCAAAGAAGTTGTGCCGTAGCGATGGATTTCTAGAGCACCTGTGAAAGGCCAGGGCCTGGTGACTTTAACCAGTCTTCCATCTAATTCTGGAAGTAAAGCAGTTTTTCCAGGTCACTTAGAGAAATGTAGCCAAGATTTGCGCCCAGGCTTTTTGAACACCCAGTCTGTAATTTCCACCAGTGTTTCATACTCAGGTGATAAGAGGCCCCCAAGGGAGATAATGTTTTGGGAGCGGGTGACCAGTTACTCAGTTTGGCCAGCAGTGTGCTGGTATTAGAAGGAAAAGTCTTGCATCCTGGGAAACTTCCCAGTCTCCAGCAAGTGGGAGAAAGAGGACTTAGATATTTACAGTGGAAATAATAGAACGGGTTGAAGATTGCACATCCTGTGAGGCTTAGAAAATCTTTAATGACCCCTTATAGAAATGTGTTGGACATCAGGATATTTTGAAATAAAATGGTTTGTTTTAGTGGTAAAATTAGTGAAGTGGTAAAACCAGCAAAATTGCTGCTATACGGACCCTCCAAGTCAGTATATCAAGTAATCTTAAAAGACTTGTAAAGTAAAATTTCAAAGAAAAATTAACATCACAGCACCAGAGGAGTTTTACCAAAATATCAAAACTATTTTCAAATATAGTTAAAGGAAATTAAATAAGAAACAATACTTCAAGAAAGAGAAAGAAAATACATTTCAAGGGGAGATTTAGTATTTTTGGCCCCATTTGCATTTGTCAAATATTTAAATAAGTAATTAGCATCATAAAGCAATACCTCTGAAAATCGCTTTGAAGTTATCATTGTTAAATAATGGCTGGCATGTTCAAGTTTTTGCTTTTGGTTTAGGGAATTGGTTTCTGATAATTGCTCTTTTTGAGGGCATTATTGACCTCCTGCTAACTCAGTTTGTTCTCATCCTTCTGAACTATGAGCAACCCTTCACACTGCTGTTTCCCTGAAGCTCACTGTCAGATTCCAGAGCTCCTCATCTTCCTGATATCCGTGCACCTTAAAGCTGAACCTCACTGATCAAAATGCCCCATCACACCCCTGTAATGCATACGATTATGACTTGACAATTAATATAACAATAGTGATAATTATCTGGTCTATTTATTCCATTTCGCTTCTTCTTTCCCACACATACAATTCCAAATGCTGAAGTGTCCCAAAGCCCAAACTCTGGATCTCATGACTTTTCTTTTCACACTGACTCTCCTGGTCATCTCTCCCAGGTCCCTTGTTTTTTTAAAACAAAAAATCACTTCTACACAGCAGACACCCATATTCTTCTTCCAGACCGAACTTCTTTCCCAACCTCATCCCAACCTAAGGAGCTGTGTGTCCAGCTCCTTAGTCAACATCTCGACTTACATGTTTAATAAAGGTCTGGAGACACAGCTCAGTGTGAAAATCTCAGTGCCGGCAGTAAAAATGTTCTTAGACCTAGTACACCCTAAACAGAGCCTAGATCTCTGCCCCAGTCTCGCTCCCCCAGTGGGGTGTCCTCTAGCAACTCGGGGAACAGCAACTCCTTCCTTCTGCTTCCTTCAGCCAGAAACCTGAGAGCAGTCTCGACATCACCCTGCCAGCAAATTCTGTCCATTTGCCTTTGCCTGCAGCCACTTATGCCAGATGCCTTCACTATTACCTCAGTCTAAACTACAACAGTGCTCACTTGAATTATTGCAAATCTTCCTACCACAGTCTTTTGACTTGTCTCTGATGATGGCCTTCAGTGATTCTTTTTTGGGTGTGGGGGTGCTGGGAACTGAACTCGGGGCCTTGTGCTTGCTAGGCAAGTGCTCTATCACCGAGCTTCTTTAAAGTGATTCTTTAAAGAGTTGTTAAACCCTGACACTGTCTTCAAAGTCCTTTCCCTCATACTCAGAGTGTAAGTGAAATGCACACAGAATGCACATTTCCCTCCTTCCCTTCTCTGTGTCCATCCCCGGGAGCTGCCCAGGTCAAGCTCCTGTCTCAGGGCCTGTACACTTGCTTTATTTTGTCCACAAAATGGTCTTCCCTTAGACCTCTCCACGATCCCACCTACTTTACCTTTTCACATTAGACTCACATCCTCCTTGAGTTCTTTTCAGACGATTTAAAATTACGTCTGCGTATTTCCTTACTGCCGACAATGCCTACCTTCCCCACTTTATGTTTCTCATGGCATTATATCCATTAACCATCCACATTAGTACACTATGTCATGACTTTACCAAAATGGCAGTGCTCTACCAAAACAGTGTGCTAGATGTAACCAGAGGAATAAAAGTCACAAGACACTTGGGTCAAATCCTGTTCTGTCATTAGTGATCAGTCCAGTCCATCACGATATCACATTTGGATTAGTCAGCTTTCTGGTGCTGGGACAAAAGACCTGACACATACAACTTACGAGAGAAAAGGCTGATGGTGGCCTGCGGCTTCAGAGGTGACTGTCCGTTATCAGCTGATTCCAAGGGCGTGGTGGAAGGGCACGGCAGATAAGGTGGAAGGGTGGGGCAGAGAAGAGCTGTTCACCCTACAGCAGCCCGAAAGGAAAGGCAGGAAGAAGCCAGAGAGAGAAAGGGCTGGGGATAGTATATTCTCTTCAAAAGCCGACCCCCAGGGACCCACTTCCTCCAACTGGCCTCACATCCTAGCAGCCCAGACAGCTACGGACTCTTCCGTGATTGCCACTGATGAGTTGGTGTCCTTGTCATCCAATCCCCTTTTTAGGTGCCATGCTCAGACGCTGCTGCCTGGGATAGTAAACCCTCAATGCACAAGTCTTTGGGAGACATTTCATGTTTAGACTGTAGAAATATGACCAAAATATATTCTGGGCAAGAATGCTACAATTTTCAGGCTTTCATTTTATCTTATCAGGTTCCCAAAACAGGCGGGGTCTCGGTGACCTATGCCTTCACCTGTGGAGAGCTGTTGTAACTGAGCTAGGAGACCATGTAGTGTCTCACTGTGAGCGTCTTTCAAGGTGTTAATGATGTTTTGGATTTCCCTCATTGTAGAGTCCATTCATTCAATTACCCTACACTACCGTTCCTCTTTTCCTTAGCTCACGGTCACACTTTGCCCCTTTGGAAGGTCTACTGAGATCACTCACTGTGCTGGTCTCGACTGCAGGCGGCAATACTAGCTTAGCACGTGCCTCCTGCTCAGTCCTCTCCCATCTATATGAGTAGTGTCACTTGGGTGCAGAACTCATGGGCAAAGGCACCATTCACTCTTCAGGACCTCAGAAATTCTGACAAAGGTTCAAAATTATATTTATAGTTTGTTGCTACCAGCAAGGATCATCTCTGCTTTTGGCACTTGAAGTTGATGGCTTCATCCTGGGATCATTGTATGGGGGAGGGGGTACAAAGTGAGGTGATAGAGAGATAAAGACAAAATGGGGAGGTCTAGCTAAGAATCATGCAGTCATACTTGCACCCTCCCGTCGTCCCTTCTTCCTCAGATCCAACAGGGAAGTGGATGAACCTGTCTAGTGTGGTTGGTCCCTCTCCCATGGCCCCATTTTGAGTGTGAGTGTACACTAGGGAAGGTGTATGTGCCATTTCCCCACACTGTGTTGATCCATCTGAGACAACTCATGTTTCAATTGTCTATTTTATTTGAGGATCAGACCATTCCTCCAAGGATGCTACCTCTTTGTCCACTGAAGGAAATCACGTGTGTTAATGTATATTTCATAATCTGAAAAAAAGTAACTCTGTAGTGCATACTGGCGCAATATCTCTGTTCTGATTCTTTTGTAAGACTCTGAGCAGTTGCATCTACTACTGGGTTAGTAAAACCCAATTCAGAGTAAGTGCCATCCCTGTTAAGATGCATCTGTAGCCTCCTGGGGTTAAGGACATCTGTCCCCCCATCCAGCTCTGTGCAGGTTTCAACCTGTGGGAATCTTTTCTGTAGCTATCTACAGTAGTTGTCTCTCTTGTTGGCAGATATATATCCTTTCAGGGTATTTAAAGACTATGTCCACATTCAGTCTACGTCTGCAGTGCTGAGCACCCCCGTGGTCATGGTTTCGTAGCCCCAGGTGACCACCTAAGGCAAGTACACTGGCGATCTGCTCATTGGTTCTGAAGACCTTCCCCTTCTAGAAGGGAGCTCTTTTAGTGGGAATTAATGCGTTTTACTTTCATGGACACCTCAAATTTCCGTAATGGTTTCGCAGGGGCATGCCACGCCAGGGTCCTGTTAGCAGACTAGCTTTGTTGTCTTGTTAGGTGACCATATTGACCAGGCTATTGGACCATGGGTTTGGAAAAAGATAAATGTACAGGCAAACGGCATCGAATTCAGTCTACCAAGCTGAAGAGCTATAACGTCTTCAGTCAGAATAACAGCCTTCCAAGCACGACACTGTCATTTCACCTCAAAACTGGATCCAGAAGAACAGTTTATGGACACCACTCAAGTAGCAAGATGGTCTGGGCCATTCCGAACACAGCCTTTGAGAAGGAGTCTGCTCTTTAGTATCTCCTTATGTCCTTTTGGATCATTTACTGTCATTTCCTTCCTATTAGGGCATTTCTGTGCCATCGCTCAAGATATTCTGTTTATTTTACTGTTCAGGACTATTTTCTATCCTTCAGCTATAGAGATAATGTCCATCAAGCACCAATACACAGCTACTAATGTCTCTAAAAGGGTCATATTTGTTCTCAAATCCCAGTGTTGATGGCTGCGTGGTTCTCCTCAGACTCTGTAATAGTCTCCATCTCGGCTCTGCACAGATGATGGTACAGGTAATTTGTCCATACTTGTATTCAAGCTTTTCTTCTGCACTCTTTGAGAAGGATGAGTTGTGTAAGTTCAGGCAATTTAATTGATTTCTACTTTGTATGTCAATTAATATAGCCTGAAGCATAGAGTTTCATGCCTTCTGTCTGACAATACCAGGCAGAGGAAACATTCCCCAATAAGATGCAACACAGTACATTCATCCTCATGATCAGCCCCAATCCTCAATCTTATTACATGTTCCAGAAAAGGAAATCGTGGCACTTCACTTAAAGTCTGTCCAGTTATTGCAGCACTCACGCAGACTCTCACTGTAACATCTCGCTCCTTGCGTCTCTACATCCTCTCAGTCCGGTGGCAGCCGTGGCTCTAGCCTCACCACACACTCGGCAGCCTGGAACTTCTCCGGCCACACAGTCCCAGCACCAGCTCTTCTCCACTCCCGGCCACCTGTGCCCGAAACTCTGTCAGTCACGGAAATGATTATATTGCTCATGGGATCATCTCCCAGATAATTCAAGGTCCCACTTTCTTGAATTCCTGCAAAGTAAGGCAAATAAAAAGATTTGTCTCCTTCAATCTTGGAGGCCACGGGGAATCCCATTGTTCCCCGCAAGCTCTGTGAGTGTTGCATGGAATTGTTTTGGCCGCATCAATCTTTGCTTTATTTATCCTACTTTCAAATAAGGGATTAAAGATTTCCATGAATCTTTAAATGAATCACTCACCCCTTTCTTTTCATTTTTCCCTGTGTTTTGCCCCAATCAACATTTAATTTATTCCTATCATTTCTTAATGACTGAATATTCCCACCCTGGTGAGTTATGTCCCTTGTCTCTGTCTTTTGCTTTTTCCGGTTGTCTTGGAACTCAGTCCGCCTGGTTCACTTCACTCCCTGCTGTTTCAGCATCGCCCTTCCTTTTGGAAGTGGTTCTGGACCAAGCAGTTCTGGCCAGCCTGACCCTAACTCGCACCCTCAGGTTCTGCAGAAGCTTGTATCTGTAGCATGGGCCTGAGACTGGAGGGCGGAGGGCAGACCAGGCAGAAGCTAAGCTTACTCTAGCTCCCACTTCAGTTTTAGCTAAAGTAAATATATAATCCTTATATCGTAAACACAACTAAGAGCTTATATATTTTGTTTCTTTGTGATTGAATGTCTTGGAAGTTAAAACTATCAATTCTAAGTTCTATTGGCAAATTTTACTTCGATAACCAGATAGCACAGCTGCCATTTCACAGGGTGATCTCAAAGCTAGGAAGAAACAAGCCATCTTCTTCCCTCGTTAAAGACAAAGCATGGTGAGCTGGCCGCTCAGGGCCCTCCACAGCCCCATTTGGCGACATATTATTATCGGTGTGCTCAGTGTCAACCTACATGGAAAATGACCTTCACATCTTGTAACATACACGTCAAACATTTAAAAAACTAAAATATTTAATTTATTCTGAAAATAAAACATGACTCTTAAAAGTTATTTAATATTCTAGACCATACTTTAAATAAGTGTTTTAATTACCTTAATTGGAGAATCAAAAAATGCTCATGAGTTGCATGGCCTCAAATCCCTGTAATTTGTCCCTAATCGAAATCAAATTTCTAAGACAAAAATGAGAAACTAGATTAACAGTCAGGTGAACACTAATCTTGCATCCCAGTATCAATAATGCACTCTTAACCTCCCCAATTCGGGGAATTTGAGCATCATTTAGGCCCCATGATTTGCTTTCCTTTGCCAAGTCTGAAGAATCACATGGTGCTGTGTATCTCAGAGAGAAATGAAATAGTAACATCAGCTGTTTAGTGCTTATGTCATATCACGTCTTTTATAACTTTGCAGAATGAGATTACAAAAGAGAGAGATGCAGATCAAAACAACACTAAGATTCCATCTCACTCCAGAAAGAATAGCTATTATCAAGAAATCAACCAATAACAAGTGCTGGCGGGGCTGAGGGGAAAAAGGAACCCTCCTCCACTGTTAGTGGGAATGTAGATTGGTCCAGCCACTGTGGAAATCAGCGTGGAGATTCCTCAGAAAACTACAACTAGAGGTTCCATTTGACCCAGCTATTCCTCTGCTTGGTATCTTCCCAGAAGAATTAAAATCATCATATCACAGTGATATATGCACAACCATGTTCATAGCAACACAATTTGTAATAGCTAAGTCTTGGAAACAACCTAAATGTCCAACCACTAATGAATGGCTAAAGAAGATGTGGTTTTTCTACACAATGGAGTACTACTCTGCCATAAAATGGACAAACTAGAGACATTTGTAGGTAAATGGATCCACCTGGAGAATACTCTTAAGTGAAATAAATCAGACACTTAGCAGCACACATCAAATTGTTTCTCTGATATGAGAAACCACAAGTGTAAATAAGGACAAAGGGGTATAATAGATATTATGTAAAAAAAAAAAAAGACAGTGTTCAAAAGAGAGGAGAACTAGATAGGGAAAAGGGGGAAAAAGAGGGAAGGTTAAAAGAAAAGTAAGATGAAAGGGAAAAAATGGAAAAATGTAAATAAACCTGTTGCAAATAGAGAAGAGTGGGGGAACGGAAGGGAGAGGAGGGGAAGGGGGGAACCAAGATACATCATATACAGGTACAAAATAACCGTGTTGATTATGATCATTATGTATACAACGTACCAATACATGTTCTTGGTAAAAATAAAAAAATTAAAAATAAATTAAAAAAAAAATAACTCTAGAAGGGGACCACCAGAGAACACAGTCTTTGGAAAAGTTTATAACAAACAGAGCTAAAATAGAAACCCAAATTCAGATGTTTGACTGATAAAAAAGTGTAGTCTACTGACTTCAGTGTACTGACTTGTTTCTTTGTTTACAACATAGAGAAAATGATTTCAAGAAAGCGATGTATAAAAACCACTTGTACTAGAAGTGAAAGTTAGGAGACGAAATCCCCATAGTTAGAGCGCAGAACTGGCTGTTTCTGTCTTCTCCTGTCTGGTTTCCATGACAAGGGTTCTTCGGTGCGGCTCTTGCCCAAGGTCAAGCAGAAATGCAAACACAGCACCACGCCCACCCCCAGCGAGTCGGAAGCCTACCGGGGGCCCAGGTCGGGGCTCCCTAGTGCAGGGCGGTTCTAGGCTCACTAATGGGGACTCTTCGTCAAGCACGCCCCGCAGCCTCCGGGGCAGTGCGGGCCTTCCCTGCGGGGTGGGTGGACCAGCCCCGGCTTCCAGTCAGTGCTCCTGTGTTTCATCGACTCACATCCTGAGTGTTCAGAGTGAAACTATGTAGGCAGAAACTATGTTTATTTTTAATTTAAAAAATTTGATTATACCAATTTATGGAGTACAGTGTGATAATTAGAAACATGTTGTATAGTGTGTTATGAGCAAATCGGAGTAGTTGACATTTCCCTCTCATTAAACATTCAGGCAGTTTTTTGATTAAGGTGTAATAATTGGACATAAATTTATGGGCTAGAGTATGATGTTTCATTACCTGTGCCTGTTTTAAGGGGAAACGTCTAAAGAGCGCACAGGAAATCCTCTGATCAGCAGTGGAGGGGGAGTTACAGACCGCCCTGGGGCAGGCCTTGCTCCATGGTGGGGTCTGAGCTTGGGGGTGGGGACTCTCAGGGGGCTGACAGTGGCCAGGGGAAGGGGCGGAGCCTCAGCCCCGGCAAGCAGCGTCCGCCA
>PVJO010015044.1:0-46305 GCA_004026905.1 Hystrix cristata
GCATATGTTAATTTTTCTTAAATTATGAATTAGAAACCATCCTATTAAATATTTTGGCATAGCTTAGCTACTTTCCATTCTTATCCTTTACATTGTTCTCATAAGCAATAAACTTCACTGAGGATTAGTTTCAACATATACTTGTGGACTTGGAAATAATAACTTAGTCATATGTCTTGTCATGACAAATGACCAGCTTTTTTATTATTTGGAGCAGACTACAAATGGTTGTAGTCTGCTCCAAATAATAAAAACTGTTCTAATGAGCTGACATTTCCATTGCCATAAGAGGTTCTGTAATTAGGCATCTAAAAACAGTGGCACAGTTACGCAGCTGTAGTTATTTTAATTGCTTTATTCCTAATGAGGGAGCATTATGGATTAACTCGCTACATTTATAATGGGAGAGAGAAACATCCTGATAAAAATAATGTCCTCAAATATCTGGCTCTTTCTCAAAATAAGTAAAAGTATTTTTTTTTCTTTGTCATTTTCTTAGCAGGCTTCACTTAGCTATTCAGTAAATTTCCAATTTCCACTTAATATGGAAAATGCTCACGTTTCACACTGTGGGCAAAATCACTAGGAACACTGTGAACGACTACATCATTGACAGAGAAAGTGCAGTAGGACATAAGGGTTTGGAGTAAAATGGAAAATGCAGTCAGTCATTCAGGTCCTAGATTACTGTATTTAACTGTGAATGTGAAGATGCTTACACTGAGTCCCTTTTATGTTTATACTAAAATCAAGGGGAAAAAAAAAAAAACTACACTGAGACTCAGGTGCCCTTCTAAGTGAGTTCTAATTATTAGGAACACCTGAAGATGTATTTCACTACAAACACTACTTAATTAAATTCTGCTAACCAGGCCTCCTCTTTACATTACCGGATCTCTGACGCTCTTTTACGACACTCTCTGAGAGAATGCCAGCTTTCCTGCTGAGAGGGAGGGCTCCCAGAGACCACCTCTAGCAAGAACGCCCAGGCTGTGCTAGATTTTGTGCAAATATGAAGAAATGGCTTTCTTCCCAGTTTGTCACCTGGGGCCAGACATAGCACGGTAGCATTCTTGCATAAAGAGATATATATTACTCAGGGTTCTCCGGTGAGACAGAGAAACAGAGAAAGACTGAGGGTGTGTGTGTGTGTGTGTGTGTGTGTGTGTGTGTGAGAGAGAGAGAGAGAGAGAGAGAGAGAGAGAGAGAGAGAGAGAGAGAGAACCAGGAGGGGGGATTAAGTATAATGAACCAGTTTACTGGGTTATCTGATTATAAGGGCTGAGCGGTCCCAAAATCTCCAGTACAAAGGCCTGCAAACAACTGATGGTGTAAACTCCAGTGTGAGTCTGCGGCAAGAGAAGATCAGTGTCTGACCTGAAAGACCATCAGGAAAAGACAAGGAATTTTGTCTTGCTTCTCTGTTTGTTCCTTCAGACCCTCAGTGAATGTGGGAAGCCCTGCCCACCTTGAGAAGGGCAATCTACTTGATTGTGTCCACTGAGTCAAATGTTAATCTTCAGCCAGAAAAATCCCAATTCACCCTCAGAACAATGTTTAACTGAAAATCTGAGCACCACTCACCACCCAGCTCAGGCAAGTTTCCAGGTAAAATTAATCATCACAATTTCATTGGTTTGCTGGCCGCCTGTTTCTTATATCATGTTAGAAACCTCTCATAACTCCATAGGAACAAGAGATATCTTTGTTTCCCTCCTTGTTACAGAGAAATCTTCACGTTTTTATTAAGCAGCTAAGTAATTTTTCCTCAAAAAACACATTAACAGGATATGATTTCGCTTATAAGTCTTTAGTCACATCTCACAGAATATTCTAGAATCTAGAATCAGAATATTCTAGAATATCTGCATCTTTTCCTGTCCCAAAGACTAGACAGACTTTTTCCCAAAGGAAAAGGAACAGTTGCAACTAAAATAATCATCATGCCTAACTTCTTTGGAGTAGATTTGAAATGTTCACCTTTACCTCTTGAAGACTTAGACACAGAATTCCGGTACCAAGATACAAGAATTTTACTTACGTACGCTTCCTTTAAGAAGATTCCCGCATGGTATATTCTAGGACCAGAAACTTCAGCCTTGAGACACGAATATGGAAAAACTTATTTCCTTCCTAAAAAAATTAATTCAGAGATTCATGATATTCCTTGATAAAGTACTTTCAGCTTATGACTTTGATATATATACAACACTTTAATTATGGAATCCATGGCGTACTGAAATACACACAGAAATATTAAAAAAGGGGTGAAATAATTAAGGAAATAAGACATAACAGCATTTGCTTTCTCCTTGTACTGTCTTCTGTCTGTGTTAATCAACACCGGAGGCATGGCTAGAATGCACCCCTTTTCTCGGCCGTGTATTTCTTATTCATTAATGTCTTCTTTTCTCCTCCCTACGGTTTCCTGGAGAACATACTATTAAGTGAAATAAATCAGACACTTATTAGTACACATTGAATTGTTTCTCCGATATGAGAAACCATAAGTGTAAATAAGGACAAAGGGGTAGAATAGATATTTTTGTTTAAAAAACAAAAAAGAGAGATAATATTCAAAAGAGAGAACTAGATAGGGAAAAGGGGGATAAAGAAGGTTAGAAGAAAAGTAAGACGAAAGGGGAAAAAATGGTAAAGTGTAGTTACACTTGTTGCAAATAGGGAGGGGTGGGTGAATGGAAGGGAGGGGAAGGGAAGAGGGGAAGGGGGGGAAACCAAGATGTATCATGTACAGGTACAAAATAACCATGTTGATTATGAACATTATGTGTACAATGTACCAATACATGTTCTTGGTAAAAATAATAAAAAAATTAAAAATAAATAAATTAATTAATTAAAATATGTTTCCCTAGGTGATTTTTCTTGAAGAATTTTCTTTATGTAATGCAGACATTCATCAGATATGCATAAAAGCAAACCATACTCATAAAAAAATAATAAAATTGTTTGAACTCTTAGGTAAAAAAGTTACACTTGCCGAACTATTTCTCTCACCACTGAAAAATGTACCAGACAATCACCAGGCAAATCATTTATTTTAGGTTCTTTATTTTAGAAATTAAAAAACTGTAACATGAAGAGACATACCTAAGCCACAGAGCTTGCAGTCCTGTGAGTAAATCTCAAGAATTATGATTCTCAGTGTCATGGTCTTTCCCATAAAATATCCTATTTGAGTATAGAGAGCTTATAAAACTTACTAGAATAAAAGTAATATAGTTAAATATATGATGCAGGCAAGATTCCAAAAGAAGAAATCATCTTTGAGATTGATTTAGACACAATTTAACTTCAAGTATTTCTTAAGAATAACTACAATATTTTTAAAACATAATTTCTACCATAACTAGAGAAGAACCAAATCATTACTATATCTGTGCTGATATAAATTTATTCTTACTTATAAAATAATTGGTAAATCAGAAAACAAAAAAGTGACTGTATTATTAATGGATCTCCTTAATATAATTTTAGATTACAATTAAAAAGTTCAAACTCTCAAAAGCATTATCAGTTTGGTTTGGTTCAAGGAACTACAAATTCAGACATATAAAAAAATGGTGTGCATTTTGATTGTGCTTTTGTTTAGTAGCTGCGTATTTTCAAAAGGGATTGATTTCCATCCGCCTTATGATCCTCATGGAACAAAAGTGAATAGACTAACGGCAAAATAACTGTTATACTAAAAAAATGAGAGAGTGTTGCACTAAAGACATAAAATTGTCAACAGCTCTGTGGAAAATAGGAAGTTAATGGGCGCAATTTAACAAACAAAATGAAGGAACAGTGACTTTGTCCAAACCATAGTAGAAAGAGATCGAGACCAGGGAGGAAGTGGGGGCCGTTTTGTTAGAGAGAACCCCGTGGCTTTAGCATACATATGCATACAAATACACAACCACCCAACTACATAAAATCACACACACAGACACACACATACATACACAACCGCATTTTAAGGAATAAATGGGGGGCTGGCGTCAAGGGCTTGAAAATGATCAAGGTGTATACACATACTATTTCCCCAAAACAAATGTAACTGTTATGTATTATACTAATAAACATGTACTAATAAATTATATCCCATCTAAGCTTGTAATTTCATTTATTCCTATTTCTTTATTTTATATATTTTCATTATTTTTACCTAGACCTTTTTAGACTTCTCAATTTTGAGTTTTCAATTTTGATTCATCTTTCAAGATTCTAATGATAAGGAATCAAAAAATGTAGTCTGAAAAGATCCTTGATTAGTTTTATGAATATTTGTGTGTCTGAAATTGTTTTATTTGTTGAAATTGTTTTATTTGTTGCCTTTACATATGAACTATCTATGCCTTTCACATCAATTCAAACCTACTGAATATTGGAAGTCCCTCTATTTTCTTGGGGCATTTATACTGTAAAGCAGCCTCAAAACCAGATTCACTTTTGTTGGTAAGCTGTTGTATTGGTGCCTTTGCTTTGTTTATTGAATTTTCTTTCCATATGTGGAGGGTTATTAGATTATGTGTTTTTGAAAGTTAAATATCTATATAGACATGGATCTAATTTTATAAAATTTACTTATAATATCATGTGCTGTTTTCAGCCATGGATTTTTCTTTAAATTCTTTTATTTTTCTGTGCCAGAGATTGAACTCAGGGCCTTGGGCTTGCTAGGTAAGCACTCCAACCACTGAGCTAAATCTCCAGCCAGATCTCTTTTATTATTTAAAAAAAAAAAAAAAAAACAAAAACACCACTTTGTTTTATGTCTATAAGCACTTCATTGATTTGATTATCTTTTCTAGAAATATATTCTAAATTCTGAAATATAAGATTTTCCCTGATATATTATCCCTTTTCCCATAAATTCTACCTTTTAATGCCATTTCTCTCTTTTCTGGGTATATTTATCAAGTCTGTCCTCTGATCATTTATTTCATTTTTTGCTATGTCAAATATTATATTTATTTTACTATAGCACAGGTATTAATATTGACATTTTCTATACTCAAAGTGTAACAGTATATATATGGAAATACACTGTTCTCTTATATCTTATTCATAACAAGAGGCTATACTTTTTACTACTATTGATTCTTAGACTTCTCTAATATCAGAACAAATGAAAGACCATGGAAAGTTTGCTCTTCAAAATATCATTGAAAATGATGTATTAAAAAAGAAGCACAACATGATCTAGCAATCCATACTGGGTGTGCATCCAAAGGAAATGAAATCAATCCCATGTTCATTGCAGCATGATTCACATTAGCCAAGAAATGAAAGCAACCTAAGTGTCTGCCTATTGACTAATGAATGGATAAGTAATTTTAGGTAAATATACACAATGAGATATTCTTTGGCCATACAAAGAAGGACAGCCTGTCATTTACAATAGCATGGCAGGAACTGGAGATCATTCTCTTTAGTGAAGCAAGCCAGGGTCAGAAAGACAATTACTAATTAATCACATGTAGATTTAAAAATGTTGATCTCATAGAAGATAAGAATACACTGGTGGTTGCAAGAGGTCAGGGTAAATAGCAGGAAGACAAAGATGGAGCAAGTTTGATTAATGTACTGTGTATTTTAAACAGCAAGAAGAAAGGGTATGAGGTATTTTCATCATAAGTAAGTGGTAAATGTTTGAAAAGATTAGCTATATTCACCCGATTAAATAATCACACAATGCATATATGTATCAAAACACATAGTGCCTCATAACTATGTGCAATTTTCATGTTTTAATGTAGCAGTTAAAATCATTTTAAAAAGAAGTTATTCTTCTAAATACAGCCATCATTTAAAGGCTGTGGAAGGGAGCCTAAGAGTTGGGTATGAAAAGAGAAATTGGACAGAGTAGGAGAAGAAAAAGTGGTAGGTGGAAAGTTCTAGTCTTCTGTTTGGTTTAGCAGTCCCATGAGAGTTAAATTCCATGAGCAGAAGTGAAATAAATACGTATGATGGGTTTTTTGGTGGGCCCCCATTTCTTTCCCAGCACACATTTACTTTCTAGCTCATACAACATTATTATATCTGATGTAGATGCCTTACATTACAACCCCAGTTTCCCCTGCAAGGACTATTCATTATCATCACTGAAAACACACTGAGCAATCAGTTTCTGTGATGTTAGGGCACCTAGGAGATGGCTCATCTGTAAATACTGCAAGCAATTGTTCTAACACAGGCATAGGCACACTGGATCTCCTTGCCAGTCAGGCCTATCAGTATCTCTGGCATTCTGGAGAACGAACCTCGCAAACACATGTTCTTGGAATGTTGACAAAAATTCCAGATTGCTACCCAAACTGTATGGAATGCAAACGAAGGCTTTCTGATCTTACTGTGCTGGACAGAAAAAGAGCATGTTGCATGATGCATATCGGTGACTCGAAATACCAAAAACATAAAACCATTTGAACTGGTTTAGTGCCGAATCAGATTGTCATAACACAAAATGCAGCAAGAGAAGCATGTTTTATTATAAAATTAATGTCACGAATTTGAAGCTAGAGGCAATAAACCTCTTCCTTCAGAATTCTTGGAATCTATTGCTAATATGCGAGTGTCCTGCCAATTCATATTCAGATGGGTGCACGAACTTATATTCTTGGTATTTACTATTTTCAGTGATTCATTATAAAATATGCATTTTCCAGAAACTAGTACTACACCATTTGTAAAAATGTACTACAAATAGTCTAATTCTAATATATAATTTGTTTATGTTGAAAATACAGGGGTGTATCTTTGAGAGTTTTCACTTCTTCTGGTTTTGTGAAGGCATAATCATGTCCAGGGTTTAGGCATTAAGATCTGAGAAGTTAAGAAAGTGGACCATTGCCAGTATGGGTCACACTGTTCTTACTTAGCATTATTTTAAGGTTTCTAATTTTATCTAGTACACAAGTAGAAGAAGAAAGAGAAGAAACCACAGTAGAAATAATACTGAAAATACCTAACAATAACTGACCATTGAGATGACAAGCTACATGCTGAGTGCTGTATATTAACAAATTTCTTGTATCTTCAAGAAATACTACAATTTTAAGTGCGTTTTAGAGACATTAAGATATTAGCCCTAAGTCCAAAGCTATTTTTTAGCCACTTTGCTAACCTAATGAATAGAATTTCCACATTGAGACAGTTGCTTGTATTGTGTAACAATATCTCTGGATTGTTTAATGTTGAATTAATTTGTCCATAGCATGTATTTATTAAATTCTCTCCAGGTGCCACAATTGTTAGATCTCATTGATCCAGGAAATCAGATAAAATGGCAATTAACTCCATGCAGCCTGAAGGCCACTACATTAAATTTTAAATTATTCACTCATTTCTTTAATCTTCTGGTTGCCATATTTACTAATTTATTTAAAAACACATATATAGGGATCTTGCACATTTCAAGTACTATGGTAGGAACATATAGAGCAAAATTCCTTTTGTTCAATAAATCCAAAGCCCACATATTTCTGGAAGACAAACTGACAGTTACATAAAAATACAGTGTGCTTTGATAGAAGCATGTAAAACCTGCCAGAGTCTTTATGGGGACCAAAGAAGTTTGCTCAAAACAACAACCACCATGACACATATAACAAAGCTGATGCTGGAATTGTGATTTGGAATTAGTCACACAAATCTGGGACAGGACAGAGTTGATAAGACTTTAAGCAGAGTAAATAACATACGCAGTGACATGCAGACAGGATAGAAGAGAGTCATTAAAACAATATGGTAAAGTGGGATGCATGAGGGAGAGAGGATGAAGTCTTGAAGAGATTTTGCACAAGAGGGAATTCGTCCTTACAACGACAGGGGCAATGATTCATATTACTAAAGAGACAGATATGATCAGCTCTGTGTCCTTGAAGTCGCCAGAGCGATGGGATTATATGAAAAGGGTGAGGCATGTACTATAGGCCGATTGGAGCTCTGGAGAAAGCAGCAGAATCTACTGTAATTAGGCAGAGTGAAAGAGGACTAGGGTTTAAGGACATTTCCATTAGTTTTATCTTCCTTGCCATTTCACTAGGCTTAGAACACACATGGATAAACACAATCTGACACAGAAATAAATCAAGCAAATGTTAAAACTGCAACTGGCAGTGATGATTACACCTGGCCAGTTAGTATATACGTGCACAATGCTGTCCTGTTGCTTTCTGCTTTAAAAGGAAAACAATTAGATCAGTCATTTATTTTACTGAACACCTAAAATGCAATAAATATTACCTACCAAGTTCTCTTCAAAAGAAAAATTTTGAAACAATTCTATAGTATGTGTAGGCAAATCTACACTAGCTACAATTTTATGTTTAGTTAAAATGGTGGGAGATAATTGTACACTACTTTAAAAGATATTGAAACATCATGTCTTATTTGAAAAGACTTATGAAAAATGGCATATTTGCCATAGTTTTATGAGATCATCTCATTATTCTTTCGTTAGTAATTTTATTCTATGGCTTCACTAAAAAGTCTTGATTAGGACCTAATTGTTCTATGAAATACTAGATGCACACACGATCAAATCTCCACTTCATCAATATTTAAAGGTTCACTCCGTGACACCCTGCAGTCAACAGAATAGGAAAGTCTTTCCCTCATGGAGGTCGCCTGTGGAATTGAAAGCGAAGAAATAAGATAATGAAATGAATACATATGACAAGAAGTTCTCAAAGAGAGGCAAGACCTTTTTAGAAAACAACCTAAGTTTCTATCTTTGGTAGCAAGGTTTTGAGAAATTTTAAATAGAGCATTCAGGAACCTTCCCAGAGGAAGTGCTAAGTGAAGAAATAACTCACAGACAGCGAAACAGTCATGTCTTTATCTGAAGAACATTGCAGGTTGAGGACAGAGGGCCTTCGGCCATTTTGAAGGATGGAAAGAAAGTTAATATGGCTGGAACAGAGAAGCAAGAAAGGATACAGGCAGGAAAATTTGGAAAAGAGACGGGCGCTGGTGAACACCGGAAACAGAGAGAGGCCATGAAGGACATTCCAGGCCATCTTTGCTCTCATTGCAATAGGAAATCATCAGCAAGAGAAAACATTATTGAATGTAGTTGACAACCTCCAATCTCTGGATGTACACGTTGGCTTTACAATGCCAGTCTTCAGATTTAGCTTGTATGAAGTGGTGAACAAACTCCAGAAAAGCTAAACCATCCTTCCGATGGTTGACGGATTGTGATCTGTAGTTTGAGAAACTCGCAGGTAAGTTAGATAAGAAGTAAGTTTTGCCAAACTTACTTTTGCCCCAGATAAATTGAATGTAAATATGCATTCTGATTTTTACTGAACTTCACTCTGTGTCTGTGCACATGTGTATACGTACACATACATGTATACATCCAATTTAATTTTACATGGTGATTTTTATCTTTAATTGTTTTATCCCCAAGGGAACTCTCAAATATTTTACTCATATACATTTTAACTCAGTTCTCCTCATAATCTCAAGACACTATAAAAGTTCTCCTTAGACGGAAAGTAGAAGGATATTATTTTTGCTTGCCTTTCGTATTTGCACCTACAGCAATGCTTATCCTTTGCTTTTTAAATGGTGGAAGAGCTCCAGTGAGAAAGAGGTCTTTCCCCTGCCAAGACAGACTCCTGTTCCTAAACCCAGGACCCCCCATTACACATACAATTTTACACTTGGCACACAGAACAATACTTGCCCCCGGCACTCAGCCCTTAAAAAGAGTAGAAGAACATCACGAACATTTTTTCGTCTCCCATGAAGGATGTGAGCGGCTGGCTGAGTATGTTATTCTTTATAAGGTCTACTACCAAGCCCTGAGAGCTCTATCATTTCCTGCCTGAGGATAGTTCCTACTGACAGAGGAGCAGCCACTGTGGGGAGAGATGGCCACGAGCCTTTTTATGTTGCCCTGAGAGGTGCTATTTTCTCAGTTTTCCAATGGACACAATAGAGTGTAAGTCGGCCTGAGTATATACGGGTCTCCCTGTGAAAAACGTTTAAAGGTAAGGAAAGGTTGTCAATGTTCATCTACGGTAAACTCAATCCAAAAGTGACAGTCATCATCAAATGAAACATGTCCTAATTACTTTTGTTATTACAAGGTGACAATTTCACATTTATCCTTGTGACATTAAGATGACTAGTAATCGATCCATTTTCTATCCCTTAATTTAGAAACTTTAAAAGGCTAAGCAAACTATCATAAAAAATGAGCTGTGCAAACACATTTTACCTATTATTTTCTCCCATACTTGCACAAAACAAAATGCAAGTAGTTTGTTATCATCATCCTTATTATTGCTCTTACCATTACATATGCATTAGTCTGTATTTTATTTAAAGAATCTTTGAAATAAAGAATATTTTTTAACTTATGAAGGTATTTATCTAGCAAGTCCTGCTAATCAGCTTCACTTGGCAAAATAAAAAAATGTTAGGAGTAGAGTTATTTATCTGACCTCACACTTTCAGGAAACAGAATAATTTTTGTAAGCTTAAACATTGAGGGATTTTACATTTTTCATATTTTTCTGTGAGTTGATAAAATTATACTGTTACTTCCTTCTTTAGAAATCGTGAGAGAGGAAATTTAGCAAAAAAGTAGTTCTTAAGCATAGCTAAGATAAGAGATCTACATCTGGTCATTTTTCACTACCCACTAAAAATCCTAAATTTCTAAGTCAGTCAAAAAGAATAGCATGAGTTTGAAGATGGACCTGGAAGTGAGTTTAGCCTAGATCAACTAATGATAGCTTATTATTACCCTGAAAAGTAAGATGAGATCTAAGGAGTAAAGAAGGGATTTTGCTTTCATATGTTTTTTATTATTTTAATACAACAAGAAGAATTTTTAGGAACAGTGGAAGTATAATTTTGATTCATAAGAATTTTTATAATTACTGCAGTTGATCAAAGATCTTTTCAATTTAATGAGATCAAGATTATTTTACTTACTGCATAGAAATAATGAAAAATATGTTACTCTAGAAATTTGGGGAAGATATGGCTTGCTCAAAAAGAAAGTCAAGGACTTGTTACATCTGGAGGTGGACTGTGACTGCTTTCTGCTAGAAAATATACTTCCTGGAGATTGTAAACCCAGCTACAGTAAAGAATTAAAGAAACTGAGTTTAAATTAAGAGAAGACAATTTATTTAGAAGACAGTTTTTTTAAAAGTGGTGAAAAAGGGGGAAAGGGAGATGATAGCTACTTGATGAGTAGGGAACATTCGAAAGTGAAATACTCGTGGGTTCTTCCTTGTAGCTCCTTTTTATTAAGGTTTTTCCCTTGGGTCGGCCCTTGGAATCTGATTGGCTCTTGGGCTTATCTGTCACCTCTGCCTCAATTTCCCTCAGCCCTGTGACCTTTCTCTTTTGGCAGAGGGCAAGCTTATGGGAGGGTGCCTTAGGGCCAGGTTATGTAGATGTAAGGATCAAATAAAGGGGGAGTTTGTTTTCTTTATGTTAATCAGATCACCTGGGGCCTTCCAGGAACCAGTCTCTTTGCCTTTGTCTCTTTAACCTTTGAAATCTAGCTGCTTTTATGTTTCTAACTATTTGATTATAGCTGTCTGGCTTTTAGAGTCTGGCTATAGAGGTCAAAATTGTCTATTAATTTTTAATAACATCTAATGAGGCCTTTACCCTATCTTTTCCCTACCTATGGGGACCCCTGTCCCTACAGACTGGGGATATAGTGGAGTAGAAGAGCACCTACCTAGTATGCATGA
The DNA here is from genome assembly GCA_004026905.1 of Hystrix cristata. Lineage (NCBI taxonomy): Eukaryota > Metazoa > Chordata > Mammalia > Rodentia > Hystricidae > Hystrix > Hystrix cristata. Next base: position 11,739 of record PVJO010015044.1, read on the forward strand.
GAGAGCCCTGGATTTAAAAATCACTGCAAAAGAAAAAGAGGAGAGAGAGAGAAAGACAGAGAGAGACTAGGAAGGGAAGGAGAGAGAATAGAGGGGAGGGGAGGGAGGAGGAAAGAAGAGAGGAGAGAGGAGGAGAGGAAAGGAAAAGAAAGGAAAGGAAAGAAGGGGAAGAAAATCATGATTTTCAAGTCTTGTCAATGAGATTGCTGTTGTTAAGATGTTTCTAGACATAATAGACACAAAAAGTTACTAACGTGCTTCTATATATGTCTACTTGTGAGTGTGATGTACTAAGAAGATACTGCTTCACCCATAGAGGAAACAATGTTCTGGCAACCACTACCCCTTGCGTAGCCATCCTTGGTACTGGGGTAGCCATCCCCATGTCAATAAAATTATAATGGGAAAAATTGGCGTATGCATGAAGTAGAGAGTAATCAGAGGTGAAGCAATAGCACATTATCTTGGCAGCTTTATCTGAGAAAAAAATCTGAGTTTGAGTTTGTGCCACAGATGGAAGTTAGAATTCTAAAATGGAATTAGGTTATGGATAAAACTGGTAACTATTAGAACCCAATTTTTATCTTCCTGGTCTAATGTTCTTTGGGCTAACCAATCAATTGCTTTAAATGTGTATTGCTTCCCTTCTTGCACCATCAGCAGGTATTCCAGCGGGATCCTCAAGTGGGAAGAGATGTAACGGGTCACAAGTGTACTGAGATTCTAGCAGTCACAGAAGCCTACACCTTGGCTTCTCTCCTCACTCTTTCAATGATTAGAGAAGGTGGAGCCCATCCCGTGGAAGTAGATGGGTCTGTAGTGATTTTATCACAAGAAGCCTCCAAACATGAACACATACTTATTAAAAGTTACTGAATAATGAAGAACACAAAATAGGAACGAGAAGCTACTTTAAATAGTTATGTTTTGATGTTTCTAGGATATTTCAAAACAGTTATTAAAGATTTAAGAGCATGATTACATTTCATAAGTCTTTGAAACAAAATGTATCACTAACCCATATATTCAAGTTGAGATGTTTTATTGAGAATGGCATGTAGTATTTTAAATTGTCATGACATAATTTGCTGATATAATTTGTAGATTGGTTATTAAAGGAAGGAGCAAGAACAGGATTTGCCTAGGGTCACATAATTCAACAGAAATTTTGAGGAAAAATCCCATGTTTTGATGCTCAGTAGTCAGTTAAAACCATGAAAAAGTGCTTTCTTCCACGTCATTTTTACTAGGAAGTAATAAATATATTCCATACTTCATACACAAGCTAAATTTTGATGAGGTTAATTTCTTCGCTACATTAGATCTTTTGTAAACGATGGAAGTCACCACTCTCTAACAGCATTTCAGTGGTTTATGTCAGTGATCATAGTCCAGCTCCAAGTATTAACATGTCCACATCATGAATGTCACCAGGAAAATGAATATTAATGAGTGCCCTTGCTGGGAAAGTTAGGACAAAAGCCAAAAGAAAAGTTCTGCGGACAGTGAACTTTGCCTTAACATCCATGGGTGCCATCTTCCCCTCAGAATAAAATACCCAAGCCAGGGTGTTATACATTATATAATGCTCACCTTGGCATGGGTATTATACATTATATTCCATTATACACTAGGAAAACTAGAGGGTTTAAGTTTACAGTGTCAGAGACTTTCATCACTCGTGGGACCTACTTCATTCGATGTAAACATTTTTTAGTACCCACTTGGACAGGATGAACTTCAGGAACAAAGAATGATTCAGAACACCTGAACTACAGGTAGTTTGTGATGTAAGCATCTAACCTCTCACGCATACCTCACAGGGATTCAAAGTATCAAACCATAGGAGAGAATAGAAACTATCATCATAGCACGCAAACGCTAAGCAAACACATTTCCAGGATAGAAATGCATATTTAAATTTTCTACAACCCTCTCTTGACACAGCTACTAGATAATTAGTCATTCTCCTGCAGAGGTAAAGCGTGTTTCTGAACTCTTATGTGCAATTTTAGAAATAAATTGTCCTGGAGGTGTATGAGAATAATTCCCATGTGACAACTAACCACTATTGTTTCCATAAGAAGGTGATTTTCAAGTTCTAAAACTATTTTGAAAATGAATTTTAACAAAACAACATACTCATGACATAAGAACTACCTATATTAGTTCCAATGTTTTTTAAAATGTCAACATTCTAAAATGTTCTTTCACCAGCATTTATTTAGCATATGTTTAGAGACAGACCTTCGTTTGCATACACCTCTCCCATTCAGTGGTCTGGCCGCAGAAGCACAGAAGTGTGAGTGCACAGGAGGGTATTTGGGGTGGGAACTGGGGTTGGACAGTTTGGGGGGTGGCCATTGTGAGTCATTAAAGAGAACCTTCAAGTTCTTACATGCAGCAGATTTTGTCACTACAAAATTTAATGCTGTTTACACGGAATTCCTTACTCTTTTCCAAGTATATTTACATTTATTCCATACAAACTCCTATAAAAATGTCAAAGTTTTCAATAACACTTCACTGTTAGTGACTAGCCTGTTCGTGAACATACCTTTACATAAGGTCTGTAAGACACACACACATTCACCTTTTCAGACATTTTTGGAACTCATTCTCTATTAGTTTTTAAGCAACAACTTCTAACTTATACTCCAGTTTCTCTAAACTAGTATCCTACAAAAAAAATAATCTATGTTACGACCAATTTCATTATTTGAACATACTATCAAAATTATAACCTGGGTTTGAGTTTACTGCAGCATATTCTGGAGTTTTTCCTATCTGACTTTGCAGAGTTATGTTAATTCACTTAGGATAAGTACTCCCCTTATTATTATTACAACCTCCCCTTTAAAAAGTATTTACCCACATGAATAGTCATATAATAATTAACATGAGTGTATTCAATAAGTTCCTTTATTCCTAGACTAGATATTAATAGGCATGGTAGAAAAGCACGACAAATCCTTAAATGAAGGAAAACTATGCAGAAAATAGAGCGGACTTACGAAGCTGAAAATTCTATCTACCCATCTATCATTTCTACATCTTTATTCTTGAAAATTATGTCACGAAACAGTTTTCATCTGCAACTTTCTTAGTTTTTTTATTGTTCATTCTATATTTCTTTGTTTTATTGAACCAAAATTTATTGGCACATTTTAGATATACATAACGATTGCATTCATTATAGTTAATTTGCACCTGTACATGATGTATCTTGGTTTCTTTCTCCTCCCCCACCCCTCCCTTCAACTCCTCTTCCCCTCCTTATTTACAACAGCTTTATTTACATTGCTTTTTTAAACTTTCTTAGTTTCAAAGACGAATGAAATCGTCTTTGCACCTGATCTTACTTTGCACCTACATGTAACAAGTAAATGTAGGGCATAGTTATCCCAGCCTTTGGCACGTGCGAGTTTGATTATACACATTGTTAGATGATGTCTGGGAGACAATTTCTGAAGAGGTTGGTTGTGTTCTAAAAGGACAAGTATAAAGGACAAATCCCTTCAAACTTGGAAGGAAGTCAGGTTTCTCTTTTTTACTTACTGGACTCAGTCTCTGTCAAAGTAACTCAAGTTTAGTTTCCACTTAAATAACATTTTGGGAAACAAATCACATTAACTTGATGAGATTTCCTTTTACTTCATACCTCTGTTCTTCAAAATTACGAATTGCCTGTCTTGACACTAAGGTATCCACGATGATTAACTTGGTTGTTTACTCAGTTATTTCTTTCTAAAATTGGAAAATTCAAAGTGCTTTTATATTTAAATGATTAGCACTGCAGTAAAGCTGCTGATCATTCATTTCAAGCTAATGATTAAAAACAGCCAACGTTCCTCGACTCTCTTTGGCTGCTCTGTACAGTCTGTCAGACACAGCAGTCTCTATTTATTATCTCTGGGTTTAACATGGGCCACCAAGTATGAGAGTAGTAAAAAGTATTTACCCAAATCTTCTATCTAGTTAAGTTCCAAATGTTTAGTCGACTGATGTACTACTATAATTTCTTTAAAATTCATTTTAGTGTACATGTAGAGAATATTGAACTCATTAAAATATTCTTCCTTTATCGTGTATAAGCGTAGTAATTTAAAGAGCATCTACTCACCTCTGCTTTTAGCATTTTAATCTTCACCTTATACGGCAGGCATAATATTGAATCATTCCAAGATGTCTCTACAGACAGAATATCTTGGGACAAAACACTGTGTTCTTTTTCACCTCGCCTTTGTGTATCACTTTAATACATCAATAGTGTGTCTTTAAGATGGGCGTGGCCTTGTGCTAGATAATAGGCATCTCCATTCTCAAAAATGCAGGTGGAGTTTTGGTATTTAACAAAGTTCCTAATTAATACCGCAATGTGATATCAGATTCATCAATTGTAAAGGACCCTCAATGAAATCTTTGGATTGAAAATAATATCAATATTTATTCTTAAAGATCTCAATTTTTAAAAATAATCTGTGCTTCTTTGATTAAGGGTTCCTGAAAATTTTCTTTACAAAGACTGGAGAAAACATTATATCCAAAGTTAAAAATCCTTTTTACCATCTTTCCGTTCTTTTTGACATTCTCAATTCATGTATAAATATTAAAAAGCTACACAAAATTATTCCAAAGGTTGCTGGTTACACGAACACAGTAGGGGATTATGTTTATCTCTCTTACAGGAACAGATTCTAAGCACAAATGCTACCAATAACAAACATAACAGTGCAGTTTAATGACTTTTTATGTTCTCTTTTTGTAAAAGAAATATGCACTAAATGTACACATTTTTTAAAAAAGAAGAGTGTGAGAAATAAAATACACTTAATTCATTTGCACAACTTTTCACCTTATGCCTACCATGTGCTGCCATGTCTGATGGAGCTGGGGGCCTATGGAGGTGAATAATTCAGGTGAGGTCCTCTCCTTATGGGAATCATCTCGTATGTAGATGGAGAAATTAATAAAATAAAAGCAGACTGTAAAATCAGATGTGATAATGACCATGAATAAAATCTTAAAAAGGATAAGTAGTATCAACACTATTACTAAGTAGCATGGGCTTTTAACGTACCGATTTCTACAGTCAGACCTGCAGCAGTTTCTACCTGGCTCTCACCCCCTCCAGATGTGACCATTCGTACAAGTGATAAACTCACTTGCTCTGAATGCACCACCATTGTCTGATTATGATCCTCCTAACAATGTTCATACATCAAAGCAGAACTCATTTCAAAGCCTTTTTGAATTAAATTAAATATTCGAAACACTAGAAAAAAGTCCTCCTAAAAATAGCCTACACTTACTGAGTTGGTTTCATCTAATGCCATGTTCTGACAAAAAAGTAATCGAGGTTTTTCTTGCGTGACTTCGGCCTCTCGTATTCTCGCTATCTGATTGGTTGGCTTGGCCAGGCTGGCTGTTTCTCTTTTCTTAGTTGGCGTTCTGTTAGTCTAAACAGAATTCTATACAGGAAAACATTAACACTGACAGAGAAAATAAGCCAGACTTTAGCCTTTAACGTTAAAATCTTTAAGAAGCATATATTTTGTACAAGACACTGTATTATGATACAAAACACAAAATGAAGGAAAATATACAGAAAATTAACAATATATCATTTATATATATGTATATATATATAGGAAGTCAGATACTAAAATATATTTTAATCCATTCTATTGTTCTGTTTGTATTACCAAAACCTATGATCTTTATTTCAGCTATTAGATTGTTCCTCCCTACAATGTCGTTTTGTTGGTGATCAGAAAATACCAAGAAAGTCCCACTATCATAAAAATGCTTACTATGGATTAGAATCAGAGAGTTTGTTAGGTTAACTTTCCAATGCAAAGATAATATCAATAGAAAAAATCCACATGTTCTACTGATGGGATACAATTATCACCTTTATATATAATAAATCTTCTATATAAACCACTACTCTCCGTTACATTTATTTTGAAAAGTCAGCATTTTAAGAATTCAACAGAATCATGTCTATGAACAATACTGTAAAGGAGTGATTTTATTACTATAAAAAACTATTAAGTCAGAGTTGGGAATTAAATTTGAAAATATAAAGTACACATCAGTTAGAGTCAGAAAGTATTTGTGATTATGGAAAATGTGTGTATTAAATATAAAGCCATCCATATAAAAGGTATACTATATATGAATAATATATAAAATATTTAAATATATTTGCATGTGTATTATATATACACTTCCTACTTGCTACCTCACTTATTTTCAATGATTTGATGATTTCAAGGGAAAATTTATATGTAAAATGTTTAAGTGAACAAAGCTAAAGGTCCGATCAGGATCAGGTTATAGCTAGTTCCAAATCAGATGTAAAATGGCAGTTCCAGAAATCATCTACTTTATAAATTTACTTGCTATGGCATAAAAATGGTAATTTTAATTCCAAGAGATAGTTACATCTTCCATTTTAAAACAGTACTGTTAACAATTAGTAAATATAATGATCGAGTTTGTTTTCTGTTTAAATGTATCTCCAATTTGACTTTGAAGCTTACAGAGTTTGAAAAATTCAGTAATATACAATTCATTTTTCTTCTTTTGAAAATAAAGTAAAAATACATTTGACCTATCAGGTTTGTCAACATACTAACGATGCAAAATTTTTGAGTAGACACATGATTCGCGGGTGGATATCTGAGATTTGACAGGAGAGTTAAGGCTGATTTTAAAAACTGATCTTAAGATCTCTGATAGACCAGAAATTGAAAGACATACGGTACCACTTTTCTGGTCAAAGGGGAATGAGCAACAGCTTTACCTTTACAAAAATGTCAGCGTAGAACTTGCCATAGCAGTAAATTAAAGGTGACACATGATAGGCACCTCGCGTGCCAAGAGCTTCTACCTAATTAATGCCTCCCTTGTACGTGTCACTAAGTGATATTTCTAAATGATTTTAAGGGCTTGCACATTTTTATTGATGAATGTGTCACAGAGGGGAAAGTTCTGAATAATTGTACAAACTTCACTGCACTACAAACGAAAGCTTGCAAAGAGGGCCTACGAAGCCCTGAGGTGAAATGCCGGATGTGCTTCGCTGCTCTGTCAGGAACTGATCTCTGGTGTGAATGCCCGGGATGTCCAAGTGTTACGGCTTGGACCACAGACTTTTCTCTTATTTATTTGTTTGCTATGATTGGCCTATTACAAAATGTTCAAATTAAAAGAAAAGAGGACTAATATGTGGGAAACAAACATTTCCCCTAAGTGTCTTTGATTAAATTATTGCTTTTTTACTGTTAACTGTTCTTGGCATTTTTTTGTTTGTGCAGAATTATGAACTTCTTCTGCACGTCACTATTATTACTAAGAAGTTATTTATAAAATAAAATAAAAAAGTTATTTATAGGTGATAATGGATATAGATACAAATATTATAATAGATAATTTTGTTTTTAAGTATCCAACACTAAAGAAAAGCTTACCTTTATCTTAATAAACTCTTTAATATATTTTGCTAAGTCTGTATCAATGATTAATTATGTAAAATTATATATTTATTTTACAGTATGTTTTTAATTATAGATAGCTTATGACATTCAATTAAATATAAAGTATCTGGCATAAAACATTTCAAAAACTCAAAGAGTGAATTTATTGACTATTTTACTTTCCATCCTAACTGGAATTTGATCATCAAGAAATACATTCCCTTGATAAGTGGTTCTGTGAAAAGCTCAAAGTGTTTTACAATGTTTTCAATACAAAAATCTTTACTTGAATACCATTCTTCACTCAAACCACATTCCACATTAAAGCCGAGACAGTGTTTTTACAAGCTCTGAAATGTCCATGCCACTAATCTATTTAAAATGATTCGATGGCTTTGTAGTGCTCAGAATACCTACCAAAAGTCTTACCATAAAGGTCAAAGTCTTGTATGAGATTTTTGTGTTCACTTTGTGTTACTCTACTCCTTTGTATTGCAGCTACACTGGTCTTTCGGTTGAATCTGGCTCAGAGATGAACCAGCCCTCCTCTGTCTAGCAAGCCCCCAGTCCGTTCCCAGCCATCCCTCCCCTAACTGTGCAGCTTCAGCGCACAGACGGTACTTCCAAAAAAAAGTGTTCACCCCGTTCTGCCCTCCACACTGTCCCACCCTCTATCTAGGTTAAGTCTTTCTGATATTATCCTGTCATTTTTCTCCAGTGGTTTTTATTAAGTATTTATTTGTGTTTTTATTTCCACTTCAATTTCCAGTTCCTACTAAAGTATCATTATTCATAACAGGTATTAAATACACATGATGGCAAATGTGCTAAATATATACATGAAATTATTCAAAGTAAAATCCTATGAGATTTGTTGTTGTTGATAGTCATTAAAAATAGGGGAGTTTTCTTTCTGTCTTATCATTTTTAAAGCTCATTTAGTTTGCTTTCATCGAGATACATTTTGCCGTTGCAAACAGAATTTGATACGATGTTTAATAAAGATTATATGAAATGCTTTTATTCAGAGGAGAACCAATTATAGATTTTGTTTAAAAAAAGAAAAATGGCTAACCATTCACCCATTCACCCAGGCTGAACCACTGATTCCAGCGTGCCCTTGTGGGTGGATTTGTGCTTCTGACTGATAATTCTCATGTGGAAATAGATGCTGCCTTATGAGTCCTCCGCTCCGCTCAGCCCAAGGCTAACTCTGCCTGTGGATAGAAATCACTCTTGCTGTGCGAGTAATACCCCTCTCCCTGCTGCTCCTGCAGCCGCCGCCCCCTCTGATCCCTTGCAGATCAGAAGCACAGCGAACAGCCGCTACCCGGGGACTACATTAAACTATTTAGGACAGTAAGCTTTAATTGAGGGTTTCTTCTCACTGAAATATGTAAATTGAAATGGCATTGAAAAATATAATTTCAAAAGACTCAAAAGAGCTGCCTGGAACATTTATGATAAAATACACATTTCGTGATTTTTCCATTTGCCGGTATCTCCATTTCTTCCAAATGGAAGAGGAACTTGAATCTATTTCTATTCTCTACCAAAGGCCACCTTCTCCATGATATAATGACAATTATTTCTTAACATTGGTGGACATAATTTAGATGATCAAGCTTTAATAAGATTTCTATCCCGTGATACCATCCGTTTTTTGCTAATGTCCTCCGCGCATGAGATTTTTAGAGTTTTCACCAAGCACTCTTCCATCAGGGCTGCAATGATGAGATTTATGTGCAAAAGTTACATTAATATTAATGAGATTAGCTCTCATAAATCTGATGTTCCTGCTGATAGAGTAGATTCTGGAAATAGTACAATTCTTTACATTAATTAGAGAACAAATCAAGTTACTTTGTCAAATACATAAATACATAAAATAGTTAAGAAGTAAAGTAATTAACATATGAGTAATTAGTCAAAGTCATGAAAATTCTAATAATTATGATAATAAAGAATTTCCAACAATTACCCTCTTCATTCTGACAACTCTGTTTCTCTTTCAAATCAACTGCTATATAGCTGACTTTTAAATAGTAAAATAATATGGCCTCTCTGGATGTTGTACAGAGGAGTGATTATTGCTGCAAAGTCTTTATTTACAGGGTATTAGTCTGAGTTAAATCTACACACTACTGTATCTATCATATTTGCTGTTTCTTCTCATGTGAACTCTCCCATGGTTCCTTGGCAACTTAAATTCTGAATTATATATATGTATTTTGTTCAATGTTGATTTTTTTTCTCTTGAACAATTCAAACAATTTTCCATGGCAAGATACAGAATATAATCTGATTACAAAACACCTGTCATTCATTTATCATTTTTAATTATTTTTCCAATACTCATTTATTAAGCATCTTTTATTTACTAATAAATGCCAGATATGTAAAGATAAAAAAGACTGCTTCCTGCCTTAACGGAGTCACAGATGCGCAATGAACCCAAACATGCAAAGTAGCATTGTAGACACACAGTGGTGATTGTGTACATGGAAATACTGAGAGTAGAAACTCCATGAGTTTTCAATTAAGACAACATCAGCAATCTAAAGATGGTAATAAGGGAGGAAAAGAAAGACCTACATACTCCTATATCCAAACTAACTTGTTCTTGGGGGTACTAAGGATTTTAACATCCAGTTATAGGAAGTTATTTAGATAAATATCTAACAGCTGATATTATGCTTTTAGCTACATCATGCAACATGGTAATCATTAACTTTTTTCACAGATAAGAGAAGTCACACAAGTTGAACAAAGCAAAGAGACAGAGAACTATAGTCTACCTAGGGAAATGTAAGAGACTGGAAGCCAGTACTCAAATGGCCTTCATGTAGGCATGATTGTCCCACGCTGAATCCCCAAGTCTGTCTGTCAAACTGCCTTTCCAGCAGTCTTTGCATGAGTGAATCTCCAACCAAGCCACCTCTGCCTAAAGTCTTTCCCTCACACCTCAGAAGAAAACTCTAGAACTTGCAAGCCTGGCAGGTTTCAATCTCCACTCACTGACAGTACTGTTAGGCTGTGTCACCTGCAGCTCCCAGCCCAGACTTCACACTGCAGCCAAACGGAATCCCGGTTACCTGAGCCTGCCATTCTTTTTCAAGATAATATATTTGCAGTGAAGTTTTCCTTCACAAACTCAGTTCTTTCTTTCTTGCAGATGTTCATTTTACCTTCAAATGCCAGCTGAAGGGTGTCTGTATTTGTTTTCTTTTGCTGATGTAACAAATTATTGCAAATGGAGAGGCTTAAAATAGCAACAAAATTATTATCTATATCTCTTGTAGTCAGAAATCCGAAGTGGGTCTTAGGCTAAAACCAAGGTGTTTGCAAAGCTGAGTTCCAGCTGGAGTTGCTCTGAGGCAATATTTCTCTCCCTGGCTCTTCCATTTGAGAGGATAAAGTTAACTATTTTTGAAATTAACCTTAACAGGAGACATTATCAACACATACTATGCAGCAAGCAGGCTGTGATCTGGAAGAGTCAAGATATGGGATGATCTTCAGCGGTCCATGAATGTAGTTAAAATTTATTCAAGGCCATTATATCCACACATTGCTGTTATTTCTACAAATCTCTTCCTTTTATCAAAATAACAACTGATACAATAATGGGGAGCCCTGCCATAAAAGAGCAAAAAATGTCTTGTGATCCAAAGAGAATAAACTTTTGACTTACTTTCCAGATTATAATAATTGTATTTATCAGAAACCATTTAGAATTATAAACTTCACATCTTGACCTCAATTATGCTTTCCTCTCTAAGTTCATGAACAGTAGAAATTTTGATAAATTAACCATCAAATATGTTTTAGTGTCTCAATAAATATAATGTAACAAGCAGTTTCACAAATACATTAAAGTGTTTTTACTTGATTTTACTAGCTAATGTATATATTCAAATAAATGTATTAAGTAGTTATTGATGACAGTGATATATTTATATCTGTTAATAGACAGAAGGTGCTTTATGCTTTTATTATCCTCATTCAATAGACTGCAATTAAATCAGAATAAGTAACAAGATTGTCCTTTTAAAATTTTTTCTCTTATTCTGAACTAAAAATAGTCATAGCATTACACGGATTTTCTGTGAGAGATTTTAGAGCATGATGTTATATTCTTCTTTATCTGTCATAATCGAGAAAAATAAAACCATAATATTTTACCCTGCTCAACCATTATCCACTACCATAATTTATGCCAGATAAAGTTTATGTCAATATAAACATTGAAAGAACATTCATTAGGGAAGCAGCACCAAGCGCATTTGGCAAATTATATACCAAAAATATTGTTTGCTATAATAATGTGAGTTAAATATGATTGCCTCTCAGGCACTATAGTTTAATAAATGATTAAGTTACCCAAACATTATGTTACAGGATTTTTGTTGCTTTATTGGAATAAAATTCATTCAAAGGAGGACAAATTGTCTTTGTTTTAGTAATTGAACAGCACTGCAAAGAACACAATAGGAAGAGAGTTGTCTAAGCCTTCTGAAATCTATGGAACAGAATCCTATTTGGTTATCTAAAATTCTGAAAAGTAGGAATTTGGAGAGAATGTTACTAATGCTGAGCAGCAAGAGAGATACGGATCTAATCTCTGATCACTCATCTTGGGCAAGGGCAGGGTGCTGCAAAAACGGCTGCAAATATGGTCCAAACCTGGAGTATAGAATATGGGTGCGTGTGTACGTATCTAAGAATGAGGGTTGGTAGAAAAGAAAAATTAGTCAAATGTGATCTACAGAACAGTGACCAGATACCTAAAAGTGAACAAAAATAACTATAATTAGTGACTATTTCATCCATTTTGAAGAACATACTGGGACACTTACTAATGGCCTTATATTTAAAGACAGCTCTTTCCAGAGATAGTACTGATTCCAGATGAGGTTCTGTGGCTTAGAGAATTTGTTACAAAACTTTTAGAAGTTTATAAATGGTAGAGCTAGTAATAGGGTACACTTGCATTCTTGTCATGCAAGGTGTATTCAGTGCTTGACAAGGTTATAAGATTGAGATTCTAATGATGGTTTAATTCTTCTCCATCCTCTTGTTTCTCCCTTCCAAAACATCCAAGATGGTATTACTGAGGATCAGTTCATTAAATTTAAAATGTGGCAGAAATTTTAAACGTATTCATAAAGGTGCATTATATCTGATCTTCAATTGCTTTAGACCACTGTAAACAAACACCAAGTGTGTCCCTTAGTAAAATTATACAATTGTTGTGTTTTTCCTTATTTTCTTCCAAATGATGCAACTGGATTTTAATAGCTATTCAACTCAGTATATTGGGAGGAAGATAATCACTGGAGGATCTTACTCAGTCACTATTTTTCTTGCTCAAGAGAGTCTGAAGTTGTGTTTTCTTACAGTATATTAGCAGATTTTTCCAAGTAGAAAATATACTCATTGTTCCAGCATTTTATGACTATAAATCAAGCAACTGAGTCTCACTGGATATGTGGTCTGAGACGTTAGACAACCAGAAATAGAGTAACCAACTGCTTTACTATTGAGTAAGAGGGACCGATAACTCTTCCCCCAAGATACAATTCTTCTCACTTTCCTCTGCAGTTCACAGACTTGGAGATTTCCATATGTTTGTCTTTGGTAATGGTAACATTATTGAAAAAGTTTCTGTACCAAGACGGTTCTGGTTATATCCTTCCATATTTATTAAGAAGTATAATCTTTGAAAACTTGGCCTAAACTAAATTGAGTTGAAAAAATATGCAAATTCATCTACAAAATCTGTTACAAAGCAAGAAGTCGTCTCATAAAACCCTGAAACCTACAGAAGATCTGCCAGTTCCCGATACACTTCTTTGTATTCCCCACACTCCTGGCAGCTGCCTGTCTCCCTTCTCCTCTGCCTCCCTGACGCAGTAAGCTTTGGTTGCTCCCAGGCCTTCTGTTCGGCTGCCATCTTTGTCGCCATCTTTCCAAAGGTGCTTTTCATTTCTCTCCATATACGAGCCTGTCAGTTTCTTGGATTTCATGCTTTTTCCTTTTTTTCTTGGTTTGTTTTGGTTTTTGTTTAAAGGTTGTTTGCTATGGGATTCCTAAAAAAATGAGCCCCAAGACATAGCTTTTTGGGTTCTCTCATATCTGAAACTATAATCTTAATTTATAGGTTGGTAACTATTGGTAGATAACAATAATAGTAATAATAATATTTTTGAAATATTTTATGAGTTTGAATACATTTCTGAATTGTATTCTGCCTTCTTTGGTTGTTGAGAAATCTGATACTATTTTTCTCCTCTCTGAATGCAAATTTAAAGCATTGTTTCTTTTCTCTTCTTTTTTTTTTGTGCTGAGGTTTGAACCCCTCTTAATTCTTTCTGATCTTCAATTTCAAAACCATGGGATTGTGTGTGTGTGTGTGTGTGTGTGTGTGTGTGTGTGTGTGTGTGTGTGTGTTTCACTTATTGGGCTGAGTGCTTTGGGGACCTTTCACTTTGGAAACTCAGACTAATTCTGAAAGAGCTTTTTCAAATTATTTGTTTGATAATAGAAAGATCCTTGTTTTCATCATCTTTTATATCTGAAGTGACAGAATCAGATGTGTGACTTTCTAGACAGAACTTTTAACTCAGTTTACACATTTCCTATTTTATCATCTTTTGTCAATTTGTTTCTATTTTGTGAGTTTTGTCTAAACTTTATTTCTGTTGTTTTCAAAACAAAAACCATCTCTCTTCTGCTTATCTCCAAGAGATTTCTTATTCTCGGATTCTTTTTTTTTTTTTTTTTCCTTTTTCATCTTGGTCATTTTCTCATCTTTAAAAATTATACCCATCACCCACAACTTAAAGGAAAGGTTTTTATTTTGTCTCATTTTTTTAGTCTACTGCCAGCTGGCTCCATGACTAACACAGGATGGTGGAGAGGCATGGTGGAGAAAAAAGTGCTCAGCCCATGGCAGCCAAGAAGCAGGGAAAGAAGGGAGGAGTCAAGGAAAGAGACACACCCTTCCGGGGCACACGCCCTGTGAGCCACCTCACAGCTGTACACTCAGCTCCTGAACTCTTCAATGGAGATATTCATGGATGATTGTGACACCCCATGATCCAATCACATTCTAAACACCTGAGAATTTTGGAGAACATTTTAGATCCAAACTATGACACTTTTCATTCTTATTTCATGCATGTGATTGTTTTATTTTGTTTCTCTGTGAACATTAAATTTCCTCATTTCTGACTCACTTTTGCTTCTTTCAATACCTCTGAGTTCATTTTTAGGATTACAGGTTTTTATTTTTTTCTCTACAGCTTAGGTACTGTATTAATCAGCTTTCCTAAGTAATTCCTGACACAACATCCCACACTCACCATTTTTTTGTGTGTGTGTGTGTGCTGGGGATCGAACTCAGGGCACACTCACCATTTAAAAGAGGACAAGTTTAATTTAGCTTGGCATTTCAGGGGATTCAGTCCATGTTTGGTTGGCTCCAAAGCAAAAAGATCAGGGTGGAAGGGTGTGGTGGAGCAAAGAGATTCCATTCACAGTGGCCAGGAAGCACAGGAGACAGGAGACCAGTGGTAGAATGGGAGGCGCCAGGAACCACATATTGTACCCAATGTCACATCTCCGTGACCCAGCCCAGACACGCTCAGAAGTGCGCTTTGCTAATCCTGTAGGTGGTTCCCAAACTAGTTAAATTGACGTGCTTAAGCTTATCCACCTCAGGAAGCTCTCTCCATCATCTGTCAGTCAGTCTTCGGCACTCAGAAGCACATTGCAGCTTCTGTGAGGGTGGATGATTTGAAAACTAAATTCATTAAGATGCCCAGATACCAATTTTACACATCTTTTCATCTTTGGCTTGGGAGATTCCCTGAGAATTGTCCAATCTCCTGCCTGGGAGGATAAGTTTAGCCTGCTACCTTCCTGAAGGACTGTAGAGAAAAATGTATCAGGTAGCTTTTCACAGTACATAGTCCCTCCATTGCCTCAGTGTCCCTTGGAGTAGAAATTGGTTCAGAGTCTCCAGTGTCCTCTCATTATGGGGAGGTGCAGTCCCTGAGATCAGACAGAGGAAGCTATGTAGATGTCCAGCTCCTCTTTATTAGAATTTTTCATGAAAAGTCCTTTTTAGCTCCTTATTGTCAATTGTTGAGAAATATGTTGATCCTTTAGTTTGTGTCACTTTATGTAAAATTGAATTGTCACTCTGCAGGTTTGGGTTTCATCACTAAAAGCATTTCTGCTAGTTAATATTCTTTCACCCACTTTCAATTTTATAATATTTTGTTCTCAATTTATTTCCAGTCTTCTGTATCGCTGTTGCTCCTTCTCTATTTTTCGTCTTAGTATACTTAGGTCTTCTTTTGTTTTATTGTCATTCTAGTGAGGCTTCTGGAAAAAGAGATAAAAGCCTACTACCAATGTTCATTTCTTAACTCACATCAATTTAGCTTATTAAACCATGTTTGCATATTAGTTTGATAAAAACAAACAGGAATAAGAAATGCCCTTCCTCAAATAATGATCTTCATGTAACAAGTATTAAATTATAATGGCAGCAAATATGCTTTAAAAATGTGACAACTAGACTTTTATTTTTTATTTGTCACCAAATTCCCCATATTCGTTCCTCAAGCATTATTGCTCCACAGTGTAAAAATGACTTAGTTGTTTCCCTTGAAGTATAGTCAGCACCAAAGAATTAATGGCTAAATTTTACTTTCAAAGCAGCGTTCTCACGTAGCCATTGGCTAAGCATATTTCTTCTCTGTTACGAAAATGCAACTCTTGCTTTTTCAGCTGTTTTTTAGAATTGTGTTCAGCATTCAACCACCTCCCTCAGAACAACCACATATTATACACACCAATCTTCACTTTTAAAGTACCTATAGGAGCATTTTTCTCAAAATTCTTTTTTTTTGAAATATTTGTAAAGCCCTTTTCATAATTCCTAATTTACCAGACCACACAAAGAAGTAATCTCATTGCCTAAAATTCACACTCATTTTTGTTCCTTTACTTCGCCTCTTTTTTAAAGAAAAGAACAATGCCTCTATAGTAGGTTACTGTGAGGCCCCAAAAGGTACAGCCCTGTCATAGCCAGGGGAACCTGTGAAGAATATGCTGAGGGAATGATTCTCTGGGTGGGCCCTAAATTCAGTAACAAACATTCTTATCAAAGAAATGCAAAGAAAGAGTTGGGCATGACAGAAGAGAAGACACTGACAGGTAGAAAAGACGGGAATATGAACACAGAGACAGAAGTTGGCATCATCTGGCTACAGGGCAGTAACGCAACACCAAGAGTCCCACTCACCACCAGAAGGCAGGATGGGGTGGGATGAAATTCACCCCGACACATTCAGAAGGCACCAACCCTGTTGAAACTTTGATTTCAGACTTCCGGCCTCCAGACTCTGAAAGAATAAATTTGTGTTAAGCCACTTGGTTTGTGTCAATGTGCTATGGAAGCCCTAGGGAGCTGACTGCATCTATATTTTTCTGTTTGGATAAAGACGGTAAGATCCTCACAGCCTGTACTCCAATTCCCTTGGTGCCCCGTCAGCAGAACTCCCAGGACTGGGAGGGTCCACGAGGAGGAAGCGGAGTGAGACTCACTCGCTGGATGCCTCCGACTGGCATCTTCACCGAGGGAAGTGGCCTGTGCGGCTGAGGAAGCCTCAACTTCAGTAAACTTGTGTTTGGCTGACAACAGTGCAAAGTCTAGTATCACTATGATAACAGCTTACCATTAATTTTACTCCTCTGAAATTTGCTCTAAGTAATAAAGGTGAGTTTCAAATACAGCCCTACACAACAGATCTTATTAAAACTTCCCAGAACTTGCGACGAGTGCTGAAATTCCATATCAAACAAAATGTTCTTCATAAAAATAATGTAATTAGGAAAAGCTCATGATGGTCCTCCGGAACTTTCACATTTCCTGGGCTAATATTAGCCTTTACTGGGATGACAAAAGCGTTTCAGGCTTAGTGGTATCACTCTTAATCTTTTTGCGAACCACGGTGCAGAAAAGTCTGAGATACCAATGACATATATGTGGGGATTGTGCACTATTATTGACACCGAGGCAAGCACCAAATGCTGAGTACCAGGTGTGACAAGTCCTGATGCTGAGGGGTACCAGTGCGTGACTTGTGTCCATCAAATATCAGATCTAGGAATCGAGCTTTATCGATGTATGATAAATGATGTATGTGATGTACAATACAATGTGATGTTTATATTAGTACACAGGCTGATAAATATATCCTTTACCTCACACAGTTTCCCTTGTTTGTGTGGCAAGAACTCCTGAGATCTACTCTCTTACCAAATACAAGATTTGAAATGGAGCCCACATAGTTCTAGCAACACTGCAAACAATTTATCATCAGCAAACAATCATTAAACAGATCATCACGAATTCCTTGAAAATTTTTTATTTATCAAAGGAAAATCCTAATGCATTCTATTTAATCTACTATTCTCCATGCGTATTTCCTGATAACTGAGTAATTTTCTTTACACTTATAGAAGGCAAATTAACTATGCTGATATTTACTGTTCCAGTAAGCAATACTTGGGCATTATAGTATATTTTAGCAATTTTTCTCTTTTTTCAGTGCACCCACCAAAGCTTTAAATATAAAAAGGTCATCGCTATTATTCAGGTTTACAAATACATTCCAGAAAATCTTTTCAGGTCTGTTCTATAATGACAAGAAGTCTGTGATTTTGTACATATTTTCTATCATCAAACTACAATAAAAATTTAAGTAGGTGTTAGAGCGATTTATTCAACAAAGAATCGAACATCTGTAAACTACACTTTGTGCTCAATACTAGGAATCTGCTTTAATATATTTTTCTTTAAATGTTCTTATTTTATTCTGAAACATTCTTATTTAGTTCATTCTCAAACTTTAAAAATTATACAAAACTTTAACACAAACTGGTCTTGCATGTGATAGGAAATCTGCACTTCTTATTTTTTTATTATTTTTTATTTCATTTTATTTTAATGGTACATTTTAGACGTATATAATGATAACATTCATCATAGGGGATTTGTACCTGTACATGACATATCGTGTTGCTTTGTGCACTTCTTTTTATAAACAGGAGACAGGACTGCAATGAGCGTTAATGTAAAGGAGAGTAGATCATGCCTAGATATCATACGGCGTAATATCTGGATTTATTCACATATATAACTACATCTGTGCCCAAAGAAATGAGAGTGCTATTTAATTTCTAGTGGATTCTAGCAAGGCGCCAGAACATGGGACAGATAAAGATGAAAGACATGGTATTCTCTTCTTAAACATGAGAAGCCTAGACAGTTTTGCCCCCCTTCAAGATTTGTTCTTAGTTTTTGATATATTTGACATGATGTGTATGCCTGTGAAGTTTGGGGAGAAAACATTCTTTGTGTTTTCTATATCATTTTAATTTTGATGTCATAAAGTTGCCCAAATCATGTATTTAGCATCTTCAAGCCAAAGCTTTGGTTAGTTTATGTTCTGAAACATCTTAAAAGCTTGAAGATGGAGGAATATTTACTCCTCCCCAAATAAACCAGATATTAAGTAAAAATATAAAACCTTCCTTAATAAATACAAAATAAGCTTGTAAAATAAATACAAAATAACAAAAATAAGCTTGACCTGGATTACACTTTAGGAGAGACAAATCACAACGCAAAACAACACAACACAACACAAAATAAAACAGATATAACTACAGACCAATAAATGTTGTAACACCATTACCCGGGGGGAATGTAAACACAATGAAAAAGCAAGCTGTGGGGATGTTGAAGGAGTTTATTGTGTAAATACAGAATATGCTTCAGTGTGATGCCCACAGCCCTGTGGCCACACCACTTTCGTGACCTGAAAGTAAACCTTACCTTCCACCTGCATCTCATTGCCAGAATTTTTTTTTTCTGAACACAAGAAAAGAAAAGATGCACATCTCTACTGGTTAGTAAAATAAGAAGTAATCCTCCATTAATGGTTGGGGGATATATACAGACCTCTCAGGCCTTTCCTCTCTGGTAGAAAAATTTCCAAGTTCCCCATTCCCAAGTTTTCCCAAGTCTTAAGGTTGGATTGTCTCTGATAAAGAAACTTTATTGGCTACTATTTCTTCCTTGTGTGAACATCTCCCCACCCACATCTTCCTATGAGATTTTCTTTCATCTCCATCTCTCAAATAAACTTAGTGATCTTAAATTTCTATCTTGGGGGCTGCTTCTGACATATATAATAATATGAGTGGTTACAGGAGGTAAACATGAATAGGATAGTAGAATTTGAATGTGACTCAACTAGAGGCAAACAAACCCCTTTTGCAGGTAATACTTAGGGGACAGGTAACCCCTGGAAATCTGGAGTGTATGTTAATAACACTTCCACACCTGCTGAACTGGGATGAGATGCAGGTGGAAAGGGAAGTGCTGACTTATGCAGTACCTATAGCATCTAAGAGACGGGATGGTGAGGGAAGTTCTAAGGATTTTCCGCATCTGAGAGACGGGATTGTCGGGAAGAAGATCAGTCACTAAAGGAGAGGAGGATCTGCTTAGTTCAGGGCACCACAGGAAAACCATAAGCCTTCTACTGCAGCAGTTAAGGAGACCTATATTTCCTGCTGCCAGAGAGCAGGTTTGTTGAAAATCTGGCCAGGAATTAGTTATGAAAGTGGAATTACAAAGAAGGTCAAGTAGAGACCTCTAAAGTTTCTCCAAATACAAATATCCAAGTCAAGATTGTAAAACAGGAAAAGAATACCATACATCAAATGGATTAATGTCAAACTCTAAAAAATCGTATCAATTATGATAGACAAGAATGGAATATGATAACATTACTCAAATAGCATCCACAATCACATTACCAAGATGGATGCGACATCATTTTGTATTGTAAAAATAAGCTGTACAAATGTAACTTCCTGGGGACCACTGTGGGTTGAACAGCATGCCCCGTCAAATGATAATTCTAAGACACAGCCCTCGGTACCTGTGAATGTGACCTTATCTGGAATAAGGTCTTGATGGATGTGATTAAGATAAGGGTTGAGATGGCACATACTTGATTAAAGTGGACCCTAAATCCAATGAAAATAACCTGATCGGAGACAGCGAAAGCCACACAGAGACCCAGGAAAAGAAGCCATGTCGAGGTAGAGGCTGGAGCGAGGCTGACAACAGCCAAGGAACACCCGGAAGCTGGGGCCGGACAGGAAGGAGTCGGCCGGCAGCCTCCAGGGGGAGTGTGGTCCTGCTGACACCCATAGACTGCGGCCTCCAGAGCTGGAGAGAATGGATTTGTTTTGTTTTGTTTTCAGCAAATACAGAGAGTTGTCAATTCTTACATACAAACAAGGCTGCTTCCAATCTCACCGTATCGCAACTGGACCCTCGTGAGTGTCTAGGGAGACTGACCGTCCCCAGCACAAGTGTGTGCAGACGGCCTGAGCAGATGAGTGGAGCTGGCAGGAGCGGCGTGTGCACCGGGCACACGTGCAGCTCCGAGTGAAAATTCCCGTTTCACACATGCAGTGAAAATTAAAAAGCATATAAATTAGCATTTATGTGGATTTTTAAATTTAGTTTTAGAACGCAACTGTAATACTTGTGCCACAAACATGTTATCAAGATGTAAATATACTTACCTTCCCCCAGCCTTAGTTTCTTCATTCACAGAATGAGAGATTTTGAATAAGAAGAAATACTTTTTGCTGTAAAACAGTCTATTCCAATTTTCAAATTAATTTTATACCCCAAACCAATACAATTTTATTGAATTACTGCCATAAAATTTCTTTAGTAAATCGTCTGCATTGTAATTGTCTGCATTCTATCTATTCAACCTTTTTCATCTGTGAGACAGTAGTAGGGTGGTTCAAAAACATTGATTTTTATCAGTACTGGCAAAATCACGTGTTGCTTTCATTATTTTCCCACTGAGTGGCCCAACTACATTACATTCTATAACACTGATTCCAAGACCTATTTTCTATATTCGCTTATGTCTTTAACAACCAGTATAATCACTTTTCACAACTAATGTCAAGATGAGAAATTTAACTCTAATAATTAAAGTTTTATCAAAGACCATGAAAATCTCATTTATGTTTTTCATATTATTAATGAAATGAAAAGGTTTGTATTTGAATACACAATAAAGATTAAAATGTATTATATTGGGAAAGGGAAGAAAATGTCCAAATGGGAAAGGGAATAAGGGAGAGGGAAAGGAACAAAGGGACAAGAGAAATAAAAAATGGGGGGAAAAAAATAGAAACAAAGCTTCTGTAAATGGGGAGAGAGGAGGGGCTGAGGGGAGGGGAATGGGAAAAAAGAAGCAACAAGCTATATCATGTACAGGTACAAATTCCCTATGATGAATGTTATCACTATGTACATCTAAAACGTACCATTAAAATAAAAAATAAAAAATGAATACACAATTTGGAAAATGCTAAATACATTGCGGTTGCCTCAACTGGGGATCCAGTGAACAGAATGTACACAAGTATTGATCGATACTTTCAGTAAATTAACAAAAAATACCCATTTTCCATTGTGTACTCGACATTCCGTTTGCCTGTTTTAATTCCAACAGAACATTTTGTTTCTCTATTGAACATGTGATTAGAAAGCTTTTTATTTAAAGTATTTTACATAGAGGCTTGTAGATATCTAATATACACGAAAAATTCATCATGAGCATCAGCATTTGTTTTGCTTCAAGTAAAATATTACAATACAGATTCTGTTGTCCAACACGGTAATTAGTAGCCAGGCCAGCTACTGAAACTCACAATAGGGCTGGTAGGAACTAAGGTGGGTTACACCAGTAAAATGCACAGCAGAGTGTAAGAGTTAGTGTGAAATTAAAATTATGTCCATAATTTTAGTGATTTTATGCTGAAATAATATTTTGACTACATAAGGTTAACAGGTGATATGAAATGAATTTCACTCAGTCCTTTTTATGTGTTTCCTAAAATCCAGTATAAAGTACTGGTCAATTTTTTGGTTTTGTTTTTTTTTTCATTTGTTTGTTTGTTTTGGTGCTGAGGATCGAACTCAGAGCCTTGTGCTTGCTAGGCAAGCACTCTAACCACTGAGCTCAATCCCCAACCTCTTCAGTTGTACATAATTATTAGAGGCCCTCCAGAGCTTCATGCTACCGTATGAAGAAAGAAGTTACAGGTAAGAAAACACTTACTGAACACCTATTTTGTATAGGGCTTTATCCTAATATGTCTATATAAGATAATAAATATCATCTCTTCTGAGAATTGTGTCATATTATGAACACTTTATTATTAGGATTGCTAACACTTAGATCGATTAGGTAACTTGCCTCTTGTACAGGACAAGTTAAAATTCAAATTAGAACCTGGAACATTTATCTGCTGCTTGCATATTTCTTGTATTTAAAAAGAAAGTCTATTAGGAGATGCTGGAGAATGCTGTTGTTTCCAATATCTGCTTTCCCCTTTATCATGGTAATGGAATTTTATGTAGGTCCTACATATCTCAACCCTCTTGCAGTCATGTATTCCACAACACTAAGGTCTGCACTTGGGTGGACGCTGATGGAAATCTTCTTCCAAAAAATCTGCTAATGTATGTCCTTTGTCCCTTCTCCGCCCCTTTCTCCTTAAATCTGAGTATGACGACTCAGGCACCAAGACGACCAGGCTGCCCTGTGGCGCATCTCTTAGGACTAAAAAAACACTCCTCAGAGAGCAGGAATGTTTAGTAACCTGAGCCGCCAGAGATCGCAGTAAATGAGTGTAAAACCAGCTGGATGACTGACCTCGGATCTTCACAGTGAGAAAAATAAAAACGGCATTTAAGCCATTGATAGGTTTGGTGTTTTCTTTTTCTTTAAGGAAACTCGATCCTGCTTGATTCCAGTAGTAATTAAATAGCCTTTAAAATGGAATAAAACAGATTTCCGGACTAGGTTTCAATTTTTTGAATAAACAGTAACTGAAAAGCCTCCAGAACAAGGATCTGACAGCAAGAAATGGGAATATTTCAACCAAGGGACTTGTGGGTCTTTCTGACCATGCTAAGAATCAGAAGGGGTAGAAAGGGATGAAAGAACTGAACAAAACACACACACACATATATAGATAGCAAGCAATAAAACTCAATCTGACATAATATCTTTAAAACTCTGCATAAAAATCCCTTATCCTGTTTCTCAGGGAAACCTTTCACTTGTGTCTAACTACTGCCACTCGTATTCAGCTGTCTGTCACAGCACCATCCTGAGATCAGAGATAGCATAGATATGCCTTTAAGTGGTGGATACACTCTAAGAACATAATCAGTAGGTCATATTTGATTACATGAAAGTCATTGGAATGAGAAAACAGCAGATACAAATTCCCAGACCTGATCTGTCTGTCAAGTAGCACAAAACATTGCAAGAAATGACTCACATTATACACTACAGCTCTATGAAAGTGTAGAGCTGGAAACCAATACAAAAGTACCAACAATAACTGGTTTATCCAAATGCAGAGTAGACAGCTAGAACCAAATGGAAAAGCTATTTATTTTATTTTGCTATATACTCAAGGCTTGATTTTCATTTTCCCGCTTTCAGATTGTCATTTTGCCCATGAAGTTTTTCATTAAACTTTCAGCTGACAGGCAAGTGATAGTCTTCAAGCCTGGAATTAGTTCAGTAATAAGAACCTTTGCTTGAGGCTCTATCTGCATTTACGAGGCAGAGCAGTGTCAAGGAAAAGTTCTGCCAGAGGGAATTTTTAGAGACAGAAGCAGATTCTAGATTAAGAACTCTCTCAGTACTTTCCCACCACTCCAGCCCTTCCATTCAGTACCAGTGTGTGCATTTAACCAGTCTGGGCTTCTTCTAATTCCAGGGAGAAAGTAGAGGCAAGCATCTAAATTGACCAGTGGGGACAGTATCAGCCCTGTGACTTTGCTGAAATATAAATCAGTGGCAGTGTTTTGACAAAAAGGACAGGTTTTAAGGAAGTTTACCAAACCTATTTCCTGCATTTAATTAGTAAGTTACTCATAATATTCAGTGGCTTGCCAAAACTATTTTCCTAACTTTATCTTCCAAATGCATTATTTTTTTGTTTCTTTACATTATGCACTAAAATAAAACTTCCCCATTAAAGATATTGTAAATTAGAAGAAGCTAAAATTAAAACTTATTCCATTCCTTTTCTCCATGACATAATAATGCACTTCAAGCTAATACATTTAAGAAACAGGAACTTTGCTTTACAAGAATGGGTTAAGCAACAACTCAAACAAAGTAGGAACCTATAACTTAGGGAAAACCGGGTTAGATTCCAAACTAAAGAACAAACAATAAGAGCAATTACTGAGATTACATCCTCTTTTCTCCCAATTATTTTAATTAGTGTTAGAGAGGTATTACCTCCACACAGAAGGTACCTCTGGAACAATCCAGTCTGCTTACGGCTTTAAAATCCTTGTCAAATTTCAGTGTTCCTGGGATGTAGCTAAATTTCTCAGAGAACCTATAAATATTTCTCCAGTGACTTTGAATATATGAAGTGACTCTAAGCTAATGAAAATTGAATGGGGGCTGGAGTTTTTCCCCAAAGCCTAACATTTAGAATTTTAATCTACTACATTCAGTCAGCACTAATTAGAGGACTTCAGCACTATGTAGATATCTATCACCATGATATGACTCTGGGGAGGCGTGTGTGTGTGTGTAATTAATCACCGTGAATACATGCCGTTCAATCTTTTCCCTTGTGGAGATTAGAAGGGAGAGAGATGAACAGAGCCGCCACGTTGTGTAAACAGCTCTGCACCCTATCAGTTCAATTATTGTACATTCTTAGAAGAGTCCTGTTTAAAAAGAGTTGTTAATGTCTGTTAATTCACATATCTATGAATATGTGTGTGTACATATATATATTAATATATAATCAACAGAGCTACTTCATTGAGAGGAGAGGAGACATTACTATCTTGTAAAGAATGTGCTGTTCTCTCTCCAAGGACAGCGCTCCTCCGTGTATCCCCAGCACCTAGCCACAAGACACCTGGCTCTTCCTTGGAGATTTCCTTCCAGGGGACTGAAGGAGTCCGACTCGTGAGCGTGTGAGAAAATGAGAAGGCTGCCAAGCATGTGCTGTCTCATAGTTACTCTTCCAGATCTGTGCCACAAGCTATGATCAAACACTAGGGGAAAGGTCATTAAAAGATAAAGGAAAGAAAATGGCATATTTGGGGAAAATGAATGGATTTAGAATTACTCACGCCTTTTGGGGTAAACGAAAAATACGGAGAGAAAATAAGCACCAATGAACTCCAGATGTTTAAGAAGACGCATCTGCTGGACCAGCAACAGCTTTGAGGGTGACTGGAACCTTTCAGATATTAAGCCCTGATACGTTTATTCTCCAGGTCATCATTTGGCCAAGGAGTGAGGTTTTCTTTTGATGTAAAACGGCAGAGGTTAATAGAATAAAGGAGCATGTTCTTTGAAATTTCCCTAAAGAATTATTTTTCTAGTTACCCCATTTTAAAATTTCAAATTCAAGTTATCCCAACAGGGCTGGAGATGTAATTGAGGGGTAGAGTGCTTGCCTAGGATGCATGAGGCTTTGGATTCAATCTCTAGTCCACAAAAAAAGAAAAGAAACGATTCCAATTAGTCGAATCAGGACGGGAAGAAATAACATAGATCACTGGGCCCCGTTTCACAAACCACTGGAAGTTATCAAAATAAACCATATAAATGGTCAGACTGAAGCAATTATTGGCCTTAGAAGAAAACTTGCTTTTGTGGCGATTATTCTTTATAATAAAACAATGCACCTTAAAGCTATGATGTTTATATATTTAGCCCTCTTGTCCAAAGGCAAATCAAGGGCTTTCGAGTGCTCTGAGGAGCAGCTGGTCAAGATGAAACTTTATATCTGAGAACAGAAGCAAAGCAACTTTCAATTACAAAATCCTACAGTGAATGCGCCAAGAGGAAAAGGAAAGCAGAAATGATTTAAGGTTGAAAGTAACTAGGGCAGAAGCAAAATACTAGGCCGTAAATTGTATGTTAGAATTTGACTTAAATAAAGACAGAAGGGAAACCTTTCCCGTGCAAAGATAGGCAAACACGAACTATTAGAACTGGGTTTAAAAATCGGTCTACAATCAGAGCTGATATTCTGCTCTTACCTATCTGAAGCTAGCTTAATCCCAGAATGTCTTAATTAAATGAAAGCATCTTGATGTTACTAAATCTCATGACTATGTAATTTATCACAATTTAGGATAAAAAAAACATCTAAAAAGGAAAAACTAGTCTAAGTGATGCCATTCTGTTATATTTTATTTAATTCTTCACTCTGATCTTATCAGGGAAGCAGACTGTGACTGATTCAAAGTTTGCCTCACACAGGAAAATACATGGGAAGATTGTATCAAAATTATAGATTTTAAACATTTCACTCTATTTTCTTCTATCACATACTCTCATTTTATTCCTTCCCCAATAAATCTCATTTACACATTATCAGGGAAAAACTGATAAGAAAATCTGTACTGGGGACTCTTTATCTTCTTTTTGTTAGATTATAATATTCCTGAAATAGTTTCAGGTACACAATGGCTCTGAGTCTCTCCATACCATATTACTCATTAAAGATTTAATAGAAGATGAGCATTTTTCTAATAACCAGTGATATAAGATCCCCAGGAATATAGGATTGGTTGGCCCCATTGCTTTGGGCCTGCGGTGGTTCTATTCTCAACTTCTATGACATTACGTGTTTTCCATATATGAGTGGAATCATGTGGTACTTACCATAATTACCCCCAGTTCCGGGTATGTTTCCCCAAACAAGAAAATTTCATTCTTTATATGGCTGAATACTATTCCATTGTGTACATAGACTACCTATTCTTTATCCATCCATTAGTAGAAAGACACTTAGATTGTTTCCATTTCGTGGCTATCATGCATAGAGGGACAATGATCATAAGAGTGAAGATATCTCTCTGATGTATTGATTTCATTTTCTTCATTTCCTTTCTTTATGTACATATTGGATTGCATTATAATGTGGTCATTGTTTTTAAATTTTTACTAGTACACATTTGCAGGATATATTGATTACATTCATCATGCAGAGTTAGTATATGTACATAACACATCTTAATTCTTTTATCTCCTCTTCCCCCAATTTTTTACCTTCCTGCAACCCTTCACCCCCCTCCCTTTTGCAAAAGATCTAGCTCCCTTTTTCCTATTATTGATGTTTTATTTTGCTCTTTAATTTGTTTATACCTTTGAGTTTCTCTTGTAAGAGAGAACATGTGATATTTAAGCTTGTGTGTCTGATTTGTTTCACCTAATATTATGGTCTCAAGGAGCACTCATTTTCCTAAAAATGACTCAAATTTTTCTTTACGTCAGAGTAGTGCTCCATTGTGTATAAACATCACATCTTCTTAATCCATCCAACAGGACATACAGGCTGCTTCCAAGATTCAGCTACTAAGAATCATGCTGCCCTAAACACAGATATTCATGTATCTCTGTAATATGATGTCTTTAACTCTTTTGAGAGGGTACCTAGGAGGGAAATAGCTGGGTGAAATGAAAATTTCTAGTATTACTTTTCTGAGGAGACTCCATACTGATTTTCATAGTAGCGGTACTAATTTACATTCCCACCTGCAATGTAGGAGGGCTCCTTTCCCCTGAAGCTTCACCAGCATTTGTTACTATTTGATTTCTTGATGATAGCCATTCTTTCTGGAGACGGAATATCAGTGTTGTTTTAATTAGCATTTCTGTAATAGCCAGAGCTATTGAACCTTTTTTCATATATTCTTTTGCCCTTTGTAATTCCTCTGAGTAGTGTCTATACATTTCAGTTGCCAAATTTTGTTGTTGTTGAGAAACCTACATACTGTTTTCATGATAACTACACCAATTTACAGTCCCTAAAACAGTGTCTAAGGATGTAATTTTAACTTTAAAGTATTTTCCACTTGAAGTCTGGGAAAAAAGGATTAATTGCAAAAATGTTTGTTTTATGGGGAAAATGTAACAAAGTAACAAAGGAATTAAGTGATTAGAGAAATAAAATGTTCTCAGGGCAGAAAAAGCATCAGGTAAAAATTCACTGATACAGCAGTAAGTATTATATGATTATCATTTTTTCTTTTGAAACAACAGAAGGGTAGAATCAACCCTCTTCTTTGTAAGAAAATAATCCACTTAGGACATCTAAGTAAAGGCAGCCAAAGAAAAGGTAAGTGGGCAGAATGGAACACATCACGTTAAGGTATCATTTTAGGAAGAGAGGTCAAGCTAAGACCTTGCCTGCATGCCCGGTTCTTAAAAACAAAAGCTTTGAAAAGGCGAATGAATTATTTGGACTGAAAGCATATCTTGTTCTGTGTGGAGTATTCACGTTTTAGGTCATTCTTTTTGTCTATTGCTGATTCATCAGCTTAGAGAAATGATTAAATTCAAGGCCACGTGTAACATCGTGCTCTTTGTGGAAGCTCAGTAAACATTAATCAGGAGAACTGACGAGAATTTACAAAGCAGAAAAACAGTATCATCCACACATTTATGGTAAATAATAGAAACTACAGTAGCTCTGATATTTAAAATATGGGCTAAAGTACGTAATTTAATACTGTACCTAGCTGTCTATTTTAGGAGGGCAACCTTATTTCTAATGCAAGTTGACTGCTTTGACAATGGTTAATTCTGTTTTGAATTTTTAATCATATTACTCTGTAAAGTTTACTTCAAAAAAAAAGAAACTAAATTACTCTAATTACCAATAGTTGCCTATCCAAATTTTTAACTGTGCTTGACATTTTTGCACATAACAAAAATGATATGAAGAACTATCAGCATTAAAGTAGTTATTATTAGCTCTCTGAATTATCTTATTCACTGTTCTACATTTTGTTAACTGGATATGTAAATGTTTTTGGCATTTGCTATGATCTGGGCTATCGAAAAATGAGCTCTGCTCCAGTCACCTACTAATACTGGCCGGGGGTATTTAGCTGGTGACAGGGTCTGGGCACTAATGTGTGCAATATGGTAGTGGGAGAGGGGAAGGAGTGGGAGAGCGTAGGTCCTACATGGACAGAAAGGCAAATAATAACATTCCGACCCTCTCTGGGTACATCAGTACACCTCACTTAATTTAGTCTTCAGTCTTTCTACCACCCTTCCATGTGGTAGAAGGAAATTTTTCTCTCCCTTAATAAATGAAAACTCTCTGGCCTTCAGTTGTATAATTCTCCTACTTACTAAAAGGAGAAAACTTTATACGATCTGAGGAGAAACTAGAGTACACTCAGTAGGTTATGGAACTAGTCTGTGAAACTAGGTTTATTTTATTTCTGATTTTATAGTTTTAATTACACTGCCTCAGTATGTAGGAAGAAAACTTCTGCTTTCACATTTCTGTTCAACAGTGTCATATCAATCCCGGCTATGGTTTCAAGAACCCTAAACACCAAGTATGAACTAACGGCCCACTTTGTTAAACAATGAAATCATTAAAAAATCTCTATTTTTTAGCATTGTGTGAAATATTTGTAATCTTCAGGAATGATGTGTATTAGTTTATGAGGATCACCTGAACTGTGATATCCTCCGCTTCTCAAACGCTTTTGTCTTCCCTTTGAGAAGGCCAAGATTAAAGCATCGTGCACTTGCAAGATCTAAACCAGGAAGTAACCATCCATGTATCATCCATCTTTCCTCTGCACACCTCTCAACCTGAACTAGATCTTAGCTGTCCACTGATGACTATGCTCTTTCTGCATCCCTCAGATCTAGGAGATAAATAGGATGTCCTCCACTTCCAAAGGTTTTATTGTAACATCTCACTCTCCTACCTCTATCTTGTGTTAGTCCAACTGATTTATTCTACTCCTCAGCACCCTCTTGTCTACACTTCCATTCAGTTAATATATTGATCTGTCATTAATAGGACTTCATTGAATACATTCACAACTCGCCTGTCCATTCACCCTTCATCATCATTCAACCCAGGGTACATCTCTGGATAGCCCTGAACTACTGAATACATCTGGGTGAAAATATTGCAAGAATGATGATCAGTTTCACTATTAACTCATTGTTACATACATAAATAAACCGGGCGCAATAATCTTTTACTACTGGGAATTTTCTCTTTCTTTCCCAAGTTTTCACCACATTCCTGTTCTTCTTTCCTTAGCTGCCAGGTAACAATTTCACTTCATATTTCGAAATTCTTTTTCCTTGGGTCTGAATATTTATTTTGTTTAAATCAAAATTTTAGATTACACACTATTTATAACCTTCTTCTGAGTCTTCAAATCATAATTTACTGAGTTATTACTGTTATAGTTTAGATCTAAAATGACAACCGATAATCTCTTGTGTTCAGAGGACGGGCTTAGGGAGGCGCCAGGATCTGACAGTCTGTCCCTTTCTCTCCACTTCCTGGCCACCATGAGGCTTTCTTGCGCCCTGCCCTTGTGTCATAATGTTACTGCCTCAGCACAAGCCTAAAAGCAACAGGGCCACCGACTGTAGATGGAAACCTCTGAAATTGCGAGCTAAATAAATTTCTCCCCTCTGCTTTTGCTAGCTATTCTGTCACTGCAATGAAAAGCCAACCCAATTACTATTATCTAGGATCTAGTCATCCAAAAAAAAAGCTAAATTTTTCTTCTTGGATCCCATAATTCCTCCTATGAGGAGCCAGATCCTATTCTTCTTCCTGGAAAAATATTTAATGCTCCTTCTATAACTGAATCGATATCTCTATCATGTCATCTTCTATTTACTGATCTACCGAATTTATTGGGGATTTTTTTCCCCCGGAACTACCAAGACTGCACTAATCCAGGTAGAAAACCATCTCATGGTCAAGGTTATCAGTATTGCCTTCCACTCACTTTATTTGAACTATCACCAGCCACCCTTCTTTCTGGGACAGCTCCTGTCTTGGATTCCTTGAAGTCACACTCCTTCGACTTTCCTCTTCTCTTGCTCCCCTTTCCTAGGCTGCCTTTCCAGCCCCTTCTTCTTTAGAGCTTGAAAAATGGGTAAGCCTCAGACCTCAAATTACCCGACCTTCCCATCTATCCTTACCCAAGTGCTTGTATCTAAAACCGTGGCTAAAATAATAGTCATACAATTACCTAGGATATACATTCGACTGGTTGAAACAATATTCAGTTCTCTATCTTGACTTGGATATTTAATAGTATCTCAGATTTATCATGTCCAATACACATCACAATTTGAACCTACTTCCCAAAAGTCCTCTTCCTAGTAAACAGCTTATTGAGCCATAAGTGCTAATCTGAGCAGGTAGATTAGAAACTCTTTGTCAAGGATTTGCTGTTGTTTGTGCTCCAGAGGTTTGTATTGGAAGTTTGGTCCACCTTGTGGCAATGTTGAGGGGTGACAGAACCTCTGGGGCGATAGAACCTCTACAAGGGGGCACCTCATACTGTAGGACTGACTGGATCCTTCAAGGTGCTATCTTCTGAAGGGACCAGCCCAGCTCTTAGGTGGGGTCCCAGCTCTCACGTGGGGTCCCAGGTAGTTCCTGTGAGAGACAGAGTTCTTATGAAAGAGCAAGGCCAGCCCCTCCTCACTTGTGGGCTTCACGTAATGGCTCTTGCAGGCATTTCTGCCACTAAGATGCTATGGAGTGATAGGTTCCCCAGAGATCGAACAGATGGGGGACCAGTCTTGAACCTCTAGCCTCCCAAAGTATCTTTATATACTTTTCTTCATAAAGCACCCAGTCTCTAGTATTTCGTTACAGCAATGAAGAGCAGACTAATGTACTCTTTAGGCCCTTCAGCAAACGATCTAGCACCTTTGCCTATTGCTCTCAAAAAAACACTTAGACTGGACTTTCCATAAATTCTGTTGAATATGGTGGGGTGGGGTGTGTGTGTGTGTGTGTGTGTGTGTGTGTGTATGTCTAGTTGTGCTTATGTATTTTGTTAACTGAGGAGAAGGAAGGGAAGCAAAAGAGGATTAAAAAAAAGGAATTCAGATACATCATGTACGTGTACCAATTCTCCACAAGGAATGTAAACATCATGTAT
Organism: Hystrix cristata; assembly: GCA_004026905.1. Taxonomy (NCBI): domain Eukaryota; kingdom Metazoa; phylum Chordata; class Mammalia; order Rodentia; family Hystricidae; genus Hystrix; species Hystrix cristata. The sequence continues at coordinate 44,376 of PVJO010015044.1, forward strand.
TACAAACCTGTAGTAATAAAAAGTGAGTTCATTATATGATAACACGTGTTGTCTTGCACTGTGTGTAGTGCTGCATTCTAAACCTGGCATATTTAATGACAAAAAGCATCATCAAAAATGAAAGTCAGATAAGTCACAAATTGGCAACCAGTGAATTTTGTTCTCACTTAAGAACCTTAAAATCCCTGAGGCTCTTTAGGATGTTTGAGAAATTTTCTGATAAAGCTGTACGTGTAGTTGATATTTTTTTACTAGAATAAATATTGGCATGTAAGGGTCCTAACTGGGAAATTAAATCATAATTGTTTAGCATAAGTATTAACTTTCCATATATATTCAAGAATGTCATAAGCTTAAATATTCTTATGGTGCCAATGATATAAAGATTTCACCTTCAATATTATAAAAAGATTTTAAACATTGCATTAAATTATGGTGTGCTACTCAAGTTTAGCTGCCTTTAAATGTTGGGAAAAATATTCTTTAAGGAATAGTTTAAATATATGAAAATAAATTTCTATAAGCAGTGTGAGACATGCTTATCTTTAAATTTGTAAATTAAATAAACAGGATTAAAATTTCCAAAATTGATTGCTACAATCATACATTTCAGATATTGTGGCTACATAGGTAAATTTTGTCATCCTGATGAATCAAACTCAGTATCATTTCCTCCATATTTCTAATAACAGATTTATGCCTATTTTTCTAGGATTCCCAACTTCATTCATTCAGTTCTTTTAAAACAGAATTTCTTGGCTGCATCCTCTGCATTATAATTGGATAGTTTCCTTATAATTAAAGTCTGTACTGCCTTTAAAAATTATGTAAAAATTGTCATAAAATATGCATTGAACTAATAGCAGGATTGAAACTTTCACACAAAGATGGGAAACAGGATTTTTTCATTGAATTTTAATTCCAGCCCTTTTAAGAGCAAAAAAAAATTCTTACTCTTTTTTTATTTAGTATGGATACTTTGGTTACAGATAACAACACTCACTCTGGCCTTAGAATGAAAATAATTATTCATTCAAAGGATGGCACTATCTAAAAGCCTGGCCAGTTCAAGGATTTACGAGGCCGTTTTGTCCATCTTTACCTATTTCAGTTCTCTTTGACCTCACTCTGATGGGTGCTGTCCAAGTAGAGTAGGCAATTCCACAGACAATTGCCAACATGCATGTTCTTTGGAAACTGATATGCCAGAGAATAAAATTAAAAGTATGTGTTTTCCAAACTAGTTCCATTTCAAGTCCCACAAAAGATGGTTATTAACCTAACTTGGGTCAAACACTGGTTTCTAGACTATTTGTCTATAGAATGAAGAACTCTGATTTGACAGATGTGTATATACGCCTGCAACTGGAGTTTGGAAGACGGATCCCACTGGAACTAGTCATTCATCGAGATGATGTGTGTTAATCAACTTTCCGTGACTGGGACAAAACACCTGACATACAAGCTTAGAGAAGGACCGGATTATTTGGGCTCACAGTTTAAGAGGTTTTAGTCCCTGATTGGTTGTCTAAAAGCCAGAAACATGTGGCAGTCCATGATTGGTTGTCTAAATGGCAGAAGCATGTGGAAGAGAAAAGCTGTTGAACTCCTTGCAGCCAGTAGCAGAGAGCGAGGAAAGAGCCAGAGAGGAAGGGAACAAGTGCCAAACACAACTTTCTTAAACTGGGCCCCACCTCCTAATAACTCACTCAGCCAAAATGGTCCACTCAACATTATGTGAAAAAGACATAATTGGGTTTGTGCACATTCCAATTTCTTTACTTCTTCCTGTTCAGTTTCTGGTTATTCACTACTAGAGTCTACTAATTCAGCTACATGTTTATAGATACATAATCAAGTATTTGAGAACATCAGGATGAATGGAAGTTTATTGGTGCAAGATTAACCATTTCTACCAGCTATGTTCCCT